>CAOKYR010000385.1:0-49223 GCA_948473455.1 Teleiodes luculella | reverse complement strand
AGAACTTCGAGTGTGCTTCAAATGCCTGAACTCAACACACCGAAGGTTCGGCTGTAAAGCGAAGCCTTGTGGGAGGAATGGATGCAGGATTAATCATCACGAATTACTACACAAGGAGGAAGAGAATACAGCCACAGTTGCTTCGACAGTAAACGCAGTCGTCGGCGAGCATGTAACTTACTTGAAGATACTACCCGTGGAACTATACGGGCCTCGAGGCAAAATAGAAACGTTCGCCTTGTTAGACGAGGGGTCCACGATGACATTGATCGAAGAGGACACAGCGCTGGCGATCGCTCCGCGAGGAAAGTCGGATCCACTAAGCATAGAAGGAATCGGTGGGAAGCGAACCGACTTTGAGCGATCATTTCGTCTAACAGCACAGATTAAAGGGCGATTCGAACGGAAATTGGAGAACATGACTGCCTACACAATAGGTCCACTGAACCTAACGACGCAAGCTGTTCCACGCGAATTAGTATCGAAGTGCGCTCATCTGAAGGACATCGAAGATCAGTTGATTTACGCACGCGCACGCCCTACGATATTAATCGGTCAAGATAACTGGCACCTGATCACATCGCGAGAGGTCATCGAAGGGGATATCGACCAACCAGTCGCCTCATATACATCACTAGGCTGGGTGCTCCACGGAAAAGAAAAAGGCCCCAAGGCGAGACGCGCCATAGTGAATCATGTTTCAACAGAAAGAAACAGCGACAACATGGAGGCTTTAATCAAGGAACACTTCAGCATAGATAGCCTAGGCATCGAGGCGAAGAAACCGTCGAACGACATAGACCAACGAGCTCTCACTGTGCTAGAACGAACAACGAAGCAGTTACCGAATGGGCGATACGAAACTGGTCTCATATGGCGCACCGACAACGAAGTGATGCCAGAGAATAGGCAGCACGCCGAGCGCAGACTGTATTCTATAGAAAAGAAGTTAGAAAAAGATGAGAACATGAAAATAGAATACAGCAAACAGATCGAAAACTTACTGCAAAAGGAGTACGCAGAGGAAGCTCCTAACGAATCGGAATCGCAACGGACTTGGTATTTACCTCACTTCGCTGTTCATCATCCGCAGAAGGGAAAAATGAGATTGGTTTTCGATGCAGCAGCGAGAGTAGGAGGCCGCAGCTTGAACGACGCACTACTACCGGGCCCCGACTTATTGCAAAGCCTGTTTGGAGTATTAGCCCGATTTCGAGAGGGGCGAGTAGCAGTGATCGCGGACATAAAGGAGATGTTTCTCCAAGTCAAGATCAGAGAAGAAGACAGAGATAGCTTGCGATTCCTATGGAGAAGTAACAAGAACGAACCGGTCAAAGAATACAGAATGACTTCATTAATCTTTGGCGCAGCATCTTCACCGTGTACGGCGATTTATGTAAAGAACAAGAACGCAGAGAAGTTCAAGAGCTTGTATCCTAGTACAGCAGCCGCCGTAGAGAGGCAATTCTACATGGACGATTATTTACAAGCCTTCGAAAACGCCGACGAAGCGAACAAGACGGTGAGAGAAATGATCAACATTCACAACGAAGCTAAGTTCGAGTTAAGAGGATGGGCGAGCAACGACCCGAAGGCTCTGGAGGGAATAGACAGCGATAGTACTTCACCTAGCACGATCACTCTAGGTGACAAAGCAGAGCGCACGTTGGGTCTTATCTGGAAGGTAAACGCCGACACCCTTAGCTTCGCGTTGAACCTGCGAAACACGCCGAGAGAAACTATTGAAGGAAAACGACCGCCAACAAAACGAGAAGTCACTAGCGCTGTAATGTCAGTGTTCGACCCGCTAGGACTCGCTTCGCCTATCACCGTGCAAGGCAAGAAACTTATTCAACACATATGGAGAAGCGGTATAGAGTGGGACGATGAACTAAACGAAGCCCTAGAAACAGACTGGAAGAAATGGTTAACCAACCTACGCAAATTAGAGGGCTTAGAGATACCGCGAAGCATCACTCCACGCGCAGGAAAAGGCGAGATGCACGTTTTCGTGGATGCAAGCGAACAAGCGTACGCAAGCGCCGTGTACTGGCGAGAAGAGAATAGCCAACAAGCGTCACTTATCGCAGCCAAAGCGAGAGTTACGCCGCTGAAGCCAGTGTCAATACCAAGACTAGAACTGCAGGCCGCCGTACTGGGCTGTCGCTTGTCGGCATCACTGAAGAAAGAGCTCAATAGCGAAACTACGTCTACAACGTTCTGGACAGACAGCAAAACAGTATTGGCATGGATCAATTCAGACCCGCGGCAATTCAAGCCATTCGTCGCGCACAGACTAGCCGAAATAGAGGAGTCAACGAAGCCACAGCAATGGAGGTGGATACCCACCAAACTAAACGTTGCTGACGATGCCACCAGGGAGCCGCCGGCCGAGTTCGAAGCAAACCATAGATGGTTCCGAGGACCACCTTTTCTCAGCCGACCGCCAAACGAATGGCCGCAAGAAAAGTCTATAATTACTAGCGAACCTATAGACGAAACCGAGAAGAAGAAAACTCAGAATACCGCCGCCGCCGTCAAGTACCACGATCCGCTGCCAGCCGCCAACAGATTCAGTAGTTGGAGGAAGTATGTGAGAGCAACAGCTCGCGTGTTGCAATTCGTACAGATTATGAGAAGAAAACACGTCGATGAAACTGCCACCAGAGGGCAGCACTACCCTTTGCAACAAAATTACTTGCAAGCAGCCGAGAAATTAATAATTCAGAGAGCCCAAAGAGAGAGCTTTGCAGAAGAAATCACGCGCACAAAAGCAAAGAAGCAATTGCCAAGATCATCTCCACTAAGTAAATTATGCGTGGAACTCGACCAAAACTCAATTCTTCGCGTGACTGGCCGATTGGATTATTATTCAGATACACAACAGCAAGAAAGAAGACCACCAATATTACACGCCAAGAACTCCATAACGCGACTTCTAATACAACACACGCACGAAGTTTATCTTCATGGAAATCACGAAACAGTTATGAATGAGTTGAGACAGAAATACTACATAATTGGACTAAGAAATGCAGTGAGAAGCATCATCCATAAATGCCAATGGTGCCGAGTAAATAAGCTCCGCCCAACCAAGCCGCAAGAGGGCGCTTTACCACCAGAAAGGTTAAATAATAATACGCCACCATTTAACTGCTCCGCGATAGATTATTTTGGACCCATGACAATAACTATCGGACGCAGACGAGAGAAAAGATGGGGTGTGTTAATAACATGCTTAACCACGCGTGCTATACACCTAGAGCTAGCAGCAAGCCTAACACCATCATCGGCTATAATGGCATTACGCAGATTCATGGCGCGAAGAGGAACGCCTACGACAATATATTCCGACAACGGAACTAACTTCGTACGAGCGAACAAAGAACTACAAGCCGCTGCCGAAGAAGTGAAGCACTACGCCACAAGCAGAGGAATAGTATGGAAGTTTATACCACCGGGGGCGCCACACATGGGCGGCGCTTGGGAGCGTATGATTAAAACCGTAAAAGCTTCACTATTCACGGTTTTGAAGGAACGCGCGCCACGAGAAGAAACGCTACACACTCTGTTGTTGGAAGTAGAGCATATCGTAAACTCGCGCCCACTAACGCCTGTTCAACCAGATCTCAACAAAGAAGCTCTGACGCCGAACCACTTTCTAATAGGACGATCTTGTGGTGTAACGCCTATAGGAAACTTCAACACTGAAGACGCGAACGGCCACACCTGGAAAGCAGCGCAGAGCCTTGCAGAACAGTTCTGGAAACGATGGACCAAAGAATATCTACCATTACTATTGCCAAGACGACCAGCCGACTCTCAAGGTCACCTAGAACCAAAAATCGGTGACATTGTCTTAATCGCAGATGGAAATGCACCCAGAGGTCATTGGCAGCGAGGTCAAGTGATCAGCGTCAACCCAGGCCCAGACTCCAAGATACGCGTAGTCGAAGTACGCACTAACACCGGCATCCTGCGAAGACCCACGTCACGGCTCGTCGTTCTGTCCCGATCAAAACCCTAACCAGCAACCGCACCTGCCCAGCACGATCACCTCCACGAAGATAGTGTTGGCACACTGGGGGGAGACTGTCGGCGATCGACCGGATGCGTCAATGTAAATACTTAGGCTTAGGTTTTATTTTCAATTTTCTATTTGCTCTTAAAATTACGTAGGCTTAGGTTTTACTATCAATTTTCTATTTGTTCTTAAAAGTACGTAGGATTAGGTTTTGAATTTGCATTTTTTACTTTTTCTTAAATTACCTAGGATTAGTTTGCTTATTGCTATAATTTTATATTCAATTCCTTTGTTCGTCTTTGAGTTCATAATTATTTTTGTACAAATTCAACCAAATTACGATTTTTATTATTATTGTAAATAAAGTATAGGAAGTTCTCAGACCACAGTTCCCTTACGCCCGCATGAGCGAGCCTAATCTTATTGGTAAAAAATCCAGCGCTCTGATTGGTTGACCATTTTTAGTATGAGTCGCGATCTATTTTTCTGAAAATCGCATGTCTAAATAATTAAAGTAGCATGATTTTGACTATGTAATGTAATAGATAGTAGGTAAAAAACAGATAATATCAAAGTTTCAGATAACAGAATGTAATATTATAGGCGCTAGGCAGGAAATAAAGATTACCCATTTCCCTTCCTATTTCCAGTTCTCAAGTTCTATTTGCGCACGAAATAAGTAGTTATTTCAAATAAACTATAATATATTCGTCATTACCCATGTTTTTTACAACAATTTAGCTAGAAAAAACTATGTAAAGATAGGAAATAAAGTTTCGAGAAACAACAATGATTAGGCAGGAATTCACAAATATATTGTATTTTATTACTAGAATCGTTACAAATCTTATTAGATTATTATGTTTGACATAATTTTACTCGAATTCTATGATAAAATGTATTTTGTGGCAAATTCCAATAAATCGAAACCCTATTGCTCTCTCGCTCTTTTCCCCCCCGCGCGGCTTCCACCCCGCGAATAGTCCGAAATTAGATATAAGCCGGGCCAATTCCGGCGAGTTGTGTCATTCCAATTAGAAGCAAGCTAGAGAGCAAGAGGCTTCTTACAAGAAACCGGCGTTTCAATTACATACCCCCTACGGAGTAGTACCTAGTCGGAGAAAGGGTATGTCGGCGTCTCTATGAAACAGTGAAAGGGCCGACTGAAGGGTGGTACAGTAATTCGAGGTAATACGGTGGTACTTGGCAGCGGTACGACGGTGGTACGACGGCGGCGGCATAGCGACGAGACAACGGCGGCGACTTCAACGGGGCCTGTGGATTCCCTGGCCTGCGGCGTGTCGACGGAGCGACGGCTAGACCCTGCGAAGCAGACCTAAGTTCTCTATGTTTCAAGATCCGCTAGGAAGATCCGATCGTTTGGTCTGCTGAATTATCGAAGGCGCAAGGGTAGAACGGTGCGGACTGGACGGTGGATCTTTCATAACTATAATTTAAAGAGACGATGCGATATTAGTTTGAACAGAACTGGCATAAATAGAAACAGACAGACGAGAAGCGACTTTGTTTTATACCATGTAGTGATGTTTCATTAAAAACCTAACCTGGAACGCTTTTGTCTTTCTTGCTTTAATTTATATCATTCTGTCCATCCTTTCCTGTTAGGTAGCTCCCATACATAGGGTAACTTTCATTATCATCATCATTTCAGTCAAAACACGTCCACTGCTGACAAAGGCCTCCCCCAAAGATCTCCACAACGATCGGTCGGTCAGCATGTGCTGTACTTTAAACGCGGGAAAATTCCTTATTCCCACGGGAAAATATGAACGCAAGCGGACCCGCGGCGGGAAGCTACAATTTATAGTTCGCGTCATGTAAAAAGAACGCTGGAGAAAGTGGTGGGGTATGCAAATCGCCTACTACGCTTGACTGCCAGCGTGCTTTTTACGTGACGCGACTATACCACTGGGCGGTCACTCCATACAGAAAACGCATTTTGACAACCTACTTATTTTTGAATAACAACAACTGAATATCAAGTACAAGTCAATGGGTGTCAATGGCGCTAGCTAGGCGCTATGTAAAACACCCCCTCCACCACCGGCGGAGTCCCGCGGCGCCTGCGGGGTGCGGGGCGTGGGGCGCTATATCGGGCGGAAACTCATTTTGGCGCGGGGGGGTGAGTGTCCTTTCTGTACGGGTTAGTACTATTATTTTCTTCTGTGACTTCGCGACGCTCACAGAGCCACTAATATAAACCGTTCAGGCGTGTTTCTGGTCCTCGCACACTGCTGCCACTCGTTCGTGCTGCTGACGGCGAACATTGAGGATGTCAAGAAGATTGCCAGGAAGTTCGTCTCCGAACCCATGGCGCAGCAGATCGCAGACTTCATACAGAAGGCGGCCAGCCAACAGGGACAGGTAACACTTTTTAAATTGCTAGCATGAAGCACTACGACAAGCGATTATCTCACATTTATCTATCTGTCAAAAAGCTGCGATAAACCCGCCATATTGAAATATCCTCCAATAGGATAACAGTATACGCACGACAAAATTATGTCTGTCACATCACAAGTGAAACCTCAAGCTAGCTCATTTGCTCCCTAGCATGAAGCACTATGACAAGAGTTTATCTCATATTTAACTGTCAAAAAACTGCAAAAACCTGTCATATTGAAGTTATCCTCCTATGGGATGAGAGAATACGCACAGCAAAATTACGTCAGTCGTCAATGGTCATGGTACGGGCTGGTGGCATAAGGTTTCTCGTGGCATTTTGACAATTAGGTAAGGGATAATATAGTAGCACAACGAACGTTCCAGGATCAAATCGGGGACGTTCTGTCAAAATAAACTAAAAAAATTCAAAATGGTTTATTCGAAATAAGAGTACACAAATCACTTTCCACGTCAAATTTTAATGAAGTTACTAAGTTTGGTTTAAACCAAGACTGGCTTTCGTCTCACACTAATGAAGAATAAACTTTTAAAATTCAAAGAGGCCGCGATGCGTTTTTTTTTTTTTTTTTGAATTGACCTATGCTTGTGTCGAAAAGGTACGACAAATCAAGCTTCACCGGACTAGCGGGGGAGTGGAAGACTCTACCTCAAAAAAAGTCATGTACCAACGCGTCTAGGGGCGGCTCGAGGGAGCCTCGGACCACGGCCTAGCGCGTTGATATTGAAAAACATCGTGAAGGAGACGACGCCTGAGGGGCTCCGTCTCTGATTTTCAATTTTGATTTTGGTTTTGGCCGCGCCCCCGCCGGCGGGTGCGGGCGTTGTTACCTGAAGGGTATTCACTACCAGAAGGGCATTCTGTAAGGTGTAATCTAAATTCTTTGGCTGCTTTAACTGCATCAGTGATTTCGTCGTCACGTTCGGAAAGGATATGTTTGAGACGGCGGCGGAACCGCGTAGTGGGGTGCGGACCGCGATGCGATATTAGTTTGAACAGAACTCACAAGTTCAGGTCAGTAGGCTTACTATGTAATAAGTGACAAGCTCGAGAAGCTGTCAAACGTGACATTAGAGCCATAGTAGTTCTGTCAATATGTCGCGTTTGACAGCTTCTCGAGTCGCTTCTTACGTAGTAAGCCTACAGGAGTAGGTACTTTAAACCGAAGAGCTTGCATGAGGAGATTAACTAATGTGTATGAAGCGCAACAAGTTTATCTAGATCGAAAGTATGACACTGCTCCGATAAGACATAAAACCTAACCTAACCACAGAATACCAAATAGTACCTAACCTACTGGCTAATGGCTGTCGGAGCATTGTCCTATGAACGTCTAGATCGTAGCGTGGAAGGAAGTGGTTTCTGCCTACTGACAAAGAGGCGTGACTGGTAGTATATCACAATAAACATGCAAGTCATGCTAGCAAGTCCCTGATTTCTCCAAACTGTCACAGGTGGTAAACAACCCGGACGTGTCAGTTGAGAACGAGCAGAACGAGCCGCGTGTGGACTCACCATCTGACAGCGACACAATCAACAAGATGGCGCGTCAGGACACGGCCATGTCGGCCATGGAGCCTAAGGCATCCGGTGAGACCTGACAACGGTGCCTTTCGGCTCATAAGGACCACTTCCCAAATTTCAACTTCCCAAAATGACCACTTCCCATATTGTCCACTTCTCATATTGTCCACTTCCCATATTGTCTACTTCTCATATTGTCCACTTCCCATATTGTCCATTTCCTATATTGGCCACTTCTCATATTGTCCTCTTCCCATATTGTCCATTTCCCATGTTGTCTACTTCCCATATTGTGGTCTACTTCTCATATTGTCTACTTCCTATATTGTCCACTTTCCATATTGTCTAATTCCCATATTGGCCACTTTCCATATTATCCACTTCCCGTATTGTCCATTTCCCATATTGTCTACTTCCCATATTGTCTACTTCCCATATTGTCTACTTCCCATATTGTCCAGTTCCTATATTGTCCACTTCCTATATTGTCTACTTCCCATATTGGCCACGTTCCATATCGTCCACTTCCCATATTGTCCACTTCCTATATTGTCCTCTTCCTATATTGTTTACTTCCCATATTGGCCACTTCCCATACTGTCCACTTCCCATATTGTCTACTTCCCATATTGCCCACTTCCCATATTGTCCACTTTCCATATTGTCCACTACCCATATTGTCCAATTACCATATTGTCCACTTCCTATATTGTCCACTTCCCATATTGTCCACTTCTCATATTCTCCACATCCCATATTGTCCACTTTCCATATTGTCCACTTCCTATATTGTCCTCTTCCCATATTGTCCATTTCCCATATTGTCCACTTCCCATATTGTTTACTTCCCATATTGGCCACTTCCCATATTGTCTACTTCCTATATTGTCCACTTCTCATATTGTCCACTTCCCATATTGTCCACTTCCCATATTGTCCACTTTCCATATTGTCCAATACCCATATTGTCCAATTACCATATTGTCCACTTCCTATATTGTCCACTTCCCATATTGTTCACTTCCCATATTGTCCACTACCCATATCCACTTCCACCCGTCCACTTTCTATATTATCCACTTCCAATATTGCCCACTATCCATATTGTCTACTTCCCATAGTGTTCACTTGCTTCTCCTTGTAGGAACCCACAAGATTATTGCTATCTCACCATTGATATGCTATCTATCTTTCACTTTAATTGTACAACAGCCTCCGTGGTCGAGTGGTCAAAAGCTCGCCTGACGTTACGGAGGTTCCGGGTTCGAATCCCGGTGGGACTCGTCGAACAAATATCACTTTGTGTGACTTTCCTCGGTTTGCTATTACATTGCAGGCTGAATCACCTGATTTTACGAAAAGAAAGATGATTCCGTGCTTCGGAAGGCACGTAAAGCCGTTGGTCCCGGATAAATATAAAATAAAATAAATAAATAAATCCCCCCCCCTTTCTACCGTTTTTGTAGAAAATGAAAAAGTCAAAATGAGGGAGGTAAAATGGGGAAAAAAGGGGGGGGGGGAATAATTTCTCAGCGTGTTTCCATATCGACATTGAAGCACATATATAAAAGCTACATGTATGCTAAGTTTCATGCTTTCTGACGGATGGGACCGATATTCATATTTTTTTTAGCTAGCAAGCCGTACTATAAAGAACTTTTATCGAAAACAAAAATAAAGAAAAAAAATTTTGACCAAATACCTATTGCACAGAGACTTTTGGCAACAATTTGACCAGTTACGAAGCATTTATTTTATATTGTTTCTCTCTCAGCGTTCACACCGAATCGGTACCGTAAGCAGTCACGACCGACGACGACGCCCGGTCGGCCGTTCGCGCAAAACTACAATTCAGGACATTCAGAGAACAGGGGGATTCAGAAACCACGGGAGAAGGACAACAGGTTTGCAAATCTATAAAACTAGGTATCTATAAATCGAAGCGAAAAATGAAAGTCTACCTTTTCTTAGTTTACCTTTTTAAAGTTTTTCTTTGAATAGATTGTCTGGAAGAGATTGCTACCTTAGCAATAAGGCTGCCTGTTGAATCCTCTGTTTCAATGAATGAACGAAAGATTTTGTTTTTTTTTTATTATTTCTTCGTGTCAGTAAAGAATATTTGTATTGTATTGTTTTTAACGCTTTAACGCTATTGACTTACAGACAGTACAAAAAGCAACAAAAACAACAACAACAACAGCAAGCGGAGCTGCGCCAGAGCATCAAAAAGAGGTGGACGCCGATAGAGAGAGACAAAACTCTGTACGACGAGACAACGACAGAATCCAAGATTAAGGTGACTACCGTAGTTCGTTGTCAGCCCACATGCACAGAATACTACCAAATAGTAGTCCGTACAGAAGGTACACTTAGCGACATAATTCAAATAAATAGCAACCCTAGCTAGCTCTCTTACAATAAATTGCAATTCTAATCAGGAAAATCAGGAAATCTGGAAAATCGCGAGGCACTATCTAAAAACACGCACGACGTAGCCACAGAAGAAAATAATACTAACCCGTACAGAAAGGACACTCACCCCCCCGCGCTAATATGAGTTCCCCGCCCGCCCGAGCCCCCCACGCCCCGCACCCCGCAGGCGCCGCGGGACTCTGACAGGGGTGTTCAGGGGTGTTTTACATATCGCCTAGCGCCATTGACTTGTAGTTGATATTCAGTTGTTATTCAAAAAGAAGTAGGTTGTCAAAACGCGTTTGCTGTATGGAGTGTCCGACCTGTGACGTAGCTTCCTCCCTTTCTATCTCATATCGCGCCGATTCGCGCTTCTCTACTAACACATTGTTATCTCCATTTTGTTTAATTTGTTTTAGCAAAAAGCCGACGACCAGATCCGCCAGCACCAGCAGTTGCAACAACAGCTGGAGAGCATCCAGACACAGGTCAAACAGATCCTCAATCCTCATTCATATTAACCGAATCAGCCCCCCCCTAGCACAGAAGACAATAATAGTACTAATCCGTACAGAAAGGACACTCACCGTCCCGCGCTAAAATAAGTACCAGTAAACCAAGGTTATCTTCATTCTAATAATAATTTTATTATAGGTGAAGGAGGGAACCCTCAGCGAAGCATTGCAAAATATAAAAGCGAGCGCGAAACAACATCATGTACAGAAACCACACCGACCGTACAAACCGCAAAGACCAACAACAAAGAAACGACTGTCGACCACTTATTCAGATCTAAAACAATACCAAATTCAGCAGCAAATGAAATACCACCCAATTCTTAGAGTTCCACAAAACCCTAATCAACAACAACAACAGTACCAACAAAACCAGCAACATCAACAAAACCAGCAACATCAATACAAACAGAATCAACATCAAAATCGACAAAATCAAAATAAACAATATCCAAGACAGCAGCAGCAACAGAAGCCGTTCAAATTAATACCAAACCGCGTACAAAAGCCGCAAAACCAAAATCAATTGACACAAAACAGAGGCCAACAGTACAAAGTTCAGAGACAACAAGCGAACTTCCAAACGACTCGAGAAGACGTCAGACAAACAGAGGAGCCTCGCGAAGAAGTGACGCAACAGTCACAGTATTTATTCAAAAAACAATATGAAAATAACGAAAATGAAAACAATCAAAATGAAGAACCAGATGTCGCCGATGTAAACCAACCGGAGGTAAACGATGAACCGATACCGAGAGAGGAAGAAAATACTCCTGAGCAAGAACAAGAACAGACAGAAGAGACTCCAGAGGAACAGCCGGTAGAAGACGAGACTGAAACCCCTGAAACAACTACTGAAATCCAGACGCCGCCGAGACGTCGCAAGACTCGAGGTAGACCACGAGGTCGATTCGCACTTGCAGACAATAAAGAAACTGTACCTACCATGGTCATACAATTCTCATCACCCAATCTTGAATCCGATGCAGCAGAAATTACAACGGAAAAAGAGAAGAACGAATTTGACCAATACGATATGAAAGCCCCAGCTTTAGTAGCTACTTCAGGGCCTATTGTTTTGAAAGCTGCTGATTGGCCAGACGATCTGCCTATGGCGAGGGCGTTAGAGAAAATAGGAGACGGTCGTGAAATGCAAGTAGCGCCGGTACCGAACACAAGGGGTAACGATGAAGATAATCAGGAAGATAAATCAACTGTGGTGATTAATCTTGTGGCTAAAGTTGATAGCAATACGGAAACGGCCGCCGAAGCTGAGACAACGACTGCTGCTACAGAGTATGGCGATCTGGCGAATGAAATGGGCAATCTAATTTGATTTTTAATAAAGTTGTATGTTATTGACTAGGATAATGTGTTTCGTCTTTGAGACTGCTCGTAATCCGGGGTAGTAAGAATGAGGTTTCACAAAAGACATATTTTAGTTGTGTATACTCACATTTTATTGGGGGTTTGAAACTGGTGCGATTTTTTAAATTGACATACGCATGTGTCGAATGTTCGACTTATCAAGCTTCACCGGACTTGCGGGGGATCGGAAGGTTCTACCCCAGAGTAGTCATGTACCAACGCGTCTAAGGGTGGTTCTAGGGAACTTAGGGCATCGGCATAGCGTATTGATACGGAAAACATCGTGAAGGAGACGTCGCCGGGCTTTGTCTCTATTGTTATTAGAATCGGGGGCGGGTGCGGGCATTGTTACCTGAAGGGTAATTGTTACCAGAAGGGCATTCTGTTTGGTGTAACTGAATTCTTTGGCTGCTTTATTTGCATAATTGCAGTAATTTTGTCGTCTGGCTCAGCAGGATATGAAAGAAAATACAGTGTCTAAGAACGTTCGTTAATACCTTATTCATATACGTCCTCAGTCCCCACTGAGGCGCTCGAGCCTACTATGAAATCAGGGTAAACAGACCTTCGTCGATCCAGTGCGGGTTATTCGATTTAACACACAACCTTTGAATTACTTCGCATGTTTCCTCACCGTAACTTTCGCCGTAAGATCACCGAATAAACGTAAATATTAATTAGATTTTCAGGGTAGGCTCGAGCCCCTCGGTGGGGACATTATATGGGCTGTTATTAATGATGATGATGAATTCGAAAATCGAAAACTATTTGGTACTTGCTAAGGCTTGAACACGCTAGTTTTTGAATGGAACTTCAAGGCCTTAGTTAGCTACTTGGCCACCGACGGTCCTAGTCGTCGACGCCTAGGGATGTCTCTCCCTGGGTTCTTTCCCTCATCATGACTGAGGATCGTGGTCAGCAGCACCCACTGGCCACAGCTACCCGTAGCGGAGGCGAGTGGCGCGAACAGCGAAGAGCGATGGAAACAAACGTAGGCAATTGTATGAAGGCCAGAGCTAGTCGCGGCAGCGGCGGCGGCGATGGCTGCGGGACGATCATCCAGATAGCGAAGAGGGTGGGAGGGGCGCGCGGTGGCGGCGGCGATGGGTGTATGCGGCATCGCGCCTACAATCCGTCCACTATATATGACCCCCGCCGGGGGGGCAACTTACGGTGTACGGTCTGTAGAGCGAATTCGCTGCGAGCTGTAGCCTACCATCGCAACGCCGCGAAATTCGCACCTCCGGTCTCTCGCAGTTCGCGCCGCTGGTCGCGCGAAGCTGTGGCCAGGCCCAGGGTTGAGTCTGGTGCGGATAACTTGCCTCCATCGGTTCCTACAACCTCCGTGTTCGAGTGGACAAAAGCTCGCCTGACGTTACGGAGGTTCCGGGTTCGAATCGGTGGCGATCCGTAAAACAAGTATCACTTTGTGAGACTTTCCTCAGTTTGGTTAGGACATTGCAGGCTGAATCGCCTGATTGTCCGAAAAGAAAGATGAATTTAAAAGAAGGCACGTTAGCCGTTGGTCCCGGCTAATATCTACGGATGTAGTCGTTATATGAGCCATGTCGGAAGCCTAAGGCGGTTCAACAATTACGACACCGGATTTGTGAGGTAGGTTAACCTCGAAACGAAGGTAAGAAGAAGACAGGTTTCTGTCCAGCGCGCCTCTAGGGATGTAGGTACTCACGTTTAAATGGTGGTCTGGCACGCGCACCTCTCCGCACATGGTGTCGGCTGCGCAGGAGTCGATGCAGTGCGACCGCCCGCCGCGCACGAACACCTGCCGCGTGGGACACTTCCTGCAAACACACACAGATGGTTTTTATTTTTATATTTTTAATTGACCTATGCTTGAGTCGAAGAAGTACGACGGATCAAGCTTCACCGAACTTGCGGGGGAGCGGAAGACTCTACCCTTAAGTAGTCATGTACGTTGGTACATGACTACTTAAGCGTCTAGGGGCGGCTCGAGGGAGCCTCGGACCTCGGCCTAGCGCGTTGATACTGAAAAACGCCTGAGGGGCTCCGTCTCTTGGTATATGACTGTTTCTTTTGGGGTAGTTTTCGCAAGTCGCAAGTCCGGTGAAGCTTGATTGGTCGTACTTTTTCGACACAAGCATAAAGGTCAATTAAAAAAAATATATTTTTATTTTGATGACCAATTGAAAGCATCGAACCTGGAACTCTATACACACGAGTACCGACTGCGCCAGCAATCGTCAGAACATATCCATTTGCTTATTATCAGTCGGCCAACGATTAGATAAAAACATTGTTGATAAAAAGAATATAATTTGATAACATAGTAATCGTCACGTCACGATGCGTTGGTGAAAAGCGAAAAGATGTGGATTCAATAACGTGGCTGAAAAAAATGTGTTTTTTTAACGTGAAATAATTTGAAACTGTGTGCTCTGTGATTATGTCGTCGTAAACATTTTGATTATGTAGTCGGATTGAAATTAAAAAGTAAGTGTGTTTTTTTTCTCGTGTCTTTAATAAATTGTCATCATCATCATCTCAGCCTAAAGACGTCCACTGCTGGATCTTCACAATGATCGGTCCAGCTTGGCCGTCGGTTCTACGCGCAATGTGCCCAGCCCATTGCCACTTAAGTTTAGCGATTCTTCGGGCTATGTCGGTGACTCTGGTTCGCCTGCGGATCTCATCGTTCCTGATTCGATCACGCAAGGTAACTCCAAGCATAGCCCTCTCCATCGCTCTTTGGGTGACTTTGAGCCTTTTTATAAGGCCCATCGTAAGCGACCACGTCTCAGATCCGTAAGTCATTGCTGGCAACACACATTGGTAATAAATTGTAAGTATGGTTGTAGTGGTAGTAGGTACTTATGAAACTGAAACTTTCCCTAAGGAAAATAGGTTGAAATCATATAAACTTCAGTCACGTAACCCGTCACTTTGTATAATAAATTGAATTTTATTTTTGATATTTCCACCTATGTTCCTTAGGGAAAGTTGTTCAGTTTCATAAGTACTGCCACTATGTTGCGGATAAACTACCAGTTAAATTTCACAGTGTATATTAAGCTATATTATTGTAAAGTTTCATTAAAATCCATTCAGTGGTTCCATTTTTCCCCACAACATTCGCTTTTATTATATTTAGTAAGATAAATATGTAGTAAGTAGTAAAAACACAAATAGAATTTCTTTGAAGGCCACCTTTTAGTTCAGTTGAGCCCGTTTTAACAAGGGTATTACGGTGGGCAGTCGGATTATTATATCAAAACCATGTCTGGGAATTATCCATCTGTCAAAATATTCTTCTTAAGCTTCCCTTAACTGTTTCGTAATGCCCTTAATATATAGGAAAAATGGCGCCGCCCTTCTTAAAAGAATAACTTGGGGAAAAATCCAGCTTTTGAGATATAAATACTGACATTATATTGACATTAATCTCATAATTTGCTAACATGTTGTTAAGTGGTAGGAATATAGCTTTTAATGATAAAAAAAGAAGTTACTAAAACTTACTAAAAGTTACAATATAATACAATACAGATATGCTTTACAAGTTACTATAATTTAAGACGAAATGTAATTTTTTGCATGCCAAAATACTTGGCGGATCATATGATTATTAATAATGTAATCAACATCCATGTACACTATGAATCCGTGCAAATAAATGAACCAAAAAATTTATATTCACAGGAAAAAAGATGTCTCAAAGTGATCTCGATCAAAAAGCCCCTTACCAGGGCTACCCATACTCAAGACCGATTACCACCGAGGTCGCCTCACCAATAAAACCTGAAGACGAACCTTCCAAACCTCTAGAACCTCCAAAACTTCAAGAGAAGACGTATCCACATAGGCTTGAGAAGAAATCTCCCTACCAAGGGTTTCCTAACACCAATAAGATAGTGACTGATGCTCCTAGTTTGAATCCAGCTGAAGTGGCAGCGATGTCCAAGTGGTTAAACTTGCCAAGAAGACAGCTGGGTTATACGGTAGACAGGGGAAAGGAGCAGGTAAGACAGAAAGGAAATATAAAAACCCTTGCCATTTTGTTGAAATTTAATGGAACTAATTACCAAAAAAATATAAACATTTCAAATGAGGCCGCCTACCATAAAAAGTGCACTAGTTTAAACAATTCCAAAATAACCTTTTCAGAACAACCAAGAACCATCACCATCAATGAACAAAACGAGTCCAGTCGTCTACATAGACCTTCCCGAACAAACTTCTAGTCCAGTTTCAAACCCACTCACATCCGAACCTGACACGGACCCAGACAGACCCGTAGTCTACATAGACATACCTGAAGGATCTAGTGGAATGACAAGTAGAACACCTTTAGACACAACTTATACAGATCTGCAAGCGGATTCTAGAAGAATAGACAGACCAACGCAATCGTCAAAGAAAGATTTAGATGAAGATAGACCTGTGGTGTATATTGATATTCCAGAGAGTAATGGGAGTGAAGTATCGCAGTCAATCGAGGAGGAAGAACCAGAATATGTTCGAGTACGTTGCGTATAATATTATAAGTAGCCGGCAATTAGAGAGAATACGAGTATAATATGGATTAAGAGTGAGAGTGTTCTGTTGTATTTAATTTCAAATAACATTAAACTGAGAGCGTCGCCGCGTCGGTGGCCAAGTGGTGGCATTCCGAAGTTCGCGGGTCCAAACCTCGGCTCGTACCAATGTGTTTTCGATTTTCAAATTCATATGTACGTTTATTCGACGCTCTTACGGTGAAGGAAAACATCGTAAGGAAACCTGCACACCTGCGAAGAAATTCAAAGGTTGTGTGTAAAGTTGACCAACTTGAACGGGCCAGACAGAGTTGTCGACTAAGGCCTATTCACCCTGGTAACAGGGTATTCTCGAGCCCCTTGGTGGGGACATATTATATGAGGTATTAACGACAAACATTAGACTTAATACGAAATTCTATGTGTGACGACGTCTAGTTTTTCTATAAAACGACAATTTTTGTTTCCAACGCACGTCTTTCGGTTGTACCGCGTGTATAAATAAACCCTGCTTTTGTAAAATAATCTTTGGCCTCTCAACCGCATGTGCGAATAAACCCTGCTTTTGTAAAGCAATGTTTGGCCTCCCAAAATGGTTCAAATACAGCGTCTCTCTTCTAATTCTAGCAGTTGGTCCCCTTCGCTAGCAATTCCGAGAAATCTATTATATATAGTGAGGAGTAATGTGCAAGGCTTGTTGTACGTCCTAAAAATGACTGAAACTCTAATTATTCCCCTTCGGCCACATTAGCAACTGATATTCGCAATATTTCGCAACCAGGCCTACTATGTAAGTAGCGACAGGCTCGAGAAGCTGTCAAACGCGACATATTGACAGAACTACTATGGCTCTAATGTCACTATGTCGCGTTTGACAGCTTCTCGAGCCTGTCGCTACTTACATAGTACGCCTACAGTTGCCAAAGAAAAACAATTCTTGTTATTCAACTGGTTGCCAAAAACGATAGTCTATTCTTTAATCGATTTTTTTACACATACCAGGACACTATTCTGTACGACCAGTTTAAGGACAGGAGAATCGAGCTTCCAAGGGAATCGGACTCGGAAGGATCTCAGGGATTTTCAGGACAATACCGACCTGCAGCTCCTAATTCCCTCAATTTTTCGGGATCTTCAGGTAATTTGTTTTAATTTAGCAATCGTTTCAGCCTAATCCTACACTATCTGGAAATCATAAATCAAAATATCGAGTATTCTAAGATATTGAAAGAGAGAAGACACAGTGCTTGTTTAGGTGTATAAAATGAATGGTGACTCAATAATTCAAAAATTTGATAGGATCCTTATTCTCACCGTGTAGCTGGTGAGAATAGAACTTGTAAAACTAAGCATTACATCCCATTTGCATTTCTGCTGAATACAATACAATACAATACAATATAAATATGCTTTATTGATACCCAAGGAAAATACAGAAATTTAAATACATTAAATTCATGATATAGAAGTCAACAGGCGGCCTTATTGCTAAGGTATCATCATCATCATCATCATTCCAGCCAGTAGACGTCCACTGCTGGACAAAGGCCTCCCCCAAAGAATTCCACGACGATCGGTCCCGCGCTGCCCGCATCCAGCGGCTTCCCGCGACCCTCACCAGATCCTCGGTTCACCTTGTAGGGGGCCTGCCCACGCTACGTCTTCCGGCGCGTGGCCGCCATTCAAGAACCTTTTTTCCCCAACGGCTATCGGTTCTACGTGCAATGTGCCCCGCCCACTCACACTTAAGTTTCGCGATTCTTCGGGCTATGTCGGTGACTCTGGTTCGCCTGCGGGTCTCATCATTCCTGACATCATTCTGTTGAATATCTAATAAAAACTTGTTTTTCTGTAGGTTACAGCTCCATCTTATCAAACCCTGGCCAGTCGCAATACCAGACTAAAGAGGCACAAATCTATGGACAAGTATCTTCTAACGACGAGTTCATTTTATCCCCCCTTCCAGTCAATTCTTCTCCCAACGATTACCCTGCCTTCCCTCCACCGTACCAGGAGATAGCTAATGATGTACACTTGCCAGCATCTCCAGTGAGTCAAGGGAATCAGACAGTACCAGTGACCGAGCAGCCGAGGACTCAAGTTATTATTAATACCCGTAAGTAGAAGAAGTTTGTTATGTATTTCTTTCTTGTAAGCACATTCTGACGCAAACATTGAGATTATATTAAAATTTCATGTCGTTACATACCTACAAGTTTATAAAGTTTCCAAAAAAGACTAGCTGTTAGGTAACAGCTGTTAGGTAGGCATTGAGCTAGTGTAGTCAAGTGAGGGTTAATCATTCTCTCTGATTCGTGAGCTGTTAACTAAAGATGAATAAGCCTCAGTGGACCACGCTGGCCCAATGCAGTTGGTCAACTTCACACACAACCTTTGAATTTCTTAGCAGGTGTGTGCAGGTTTCTTCACTGTAAGAGCTAGGAATAGATGTACGAGTAAATAATACGTATTCATATTATTAATTATAAAATCTTAAACACATTGGTAAGTGCTAAGATTTGACCTACTGGACCATAGCCGCTTTTTATCTTAAACTTTTATAATAATCTTGAATCTTGTAAAAGAACAGCTGTATCAAACAGAATACCTATCTGTCACCAAAAGTTGATCATTTTTTTGACTAGAATCATTCTGATCAACCATTTAATCACGGTGCGTAATTTACATGGATGGCATGACATTGTTCCAGCGACGTCGATAGTGCTGGATGGGAGACGAAAGCTGGTGACTTGCCAACACTGCAACGCGACAGTTCAGACCCTGGTCGTCGAGGAGAACGGGTTCTACACGCATCTTCTAGCTTGCATCATGTGCTTATTCTTGTAAGTTGCTTGCTTATCGTTTCTTTCGAGGTTACCCTACCTCACAAACCCTGGTGTCAGAATTATTGAGTCGCTAAGGCACAAGACATGGCTGATGTAACGACTATATCCGCAGATAGTAGTTTAATGAGGAAGTGTCCTAAAAAAATCTAATTAGTCCGTCAGTTAAATTACTAAAACATAATGTACAAGTATTTTTTTTTTCGTCTGGAAAACGAAAAATGCCGACGATACAGCACTTTGAAATTTCCAGTAACGACACGCCGCCATACAAATTGTACGAAACCAGTGACGTCATAGTACCCTTCTCATACATTTTGATTCGGTAAATCTTCGTCAAATTGAAAAAAAAAATACGTGTTACATTTTTTTCGATAATCTAACAAAGGGATTAATTAGAATCGATTACTTTTTTCCGAGGACACTTCCCTATTGCCTTTCGAAGCACGGAATCATCTTTTCGGACTTGACTGGAGAAAGTTTCGCAAAGGGATATTTGTTCAACGATCGCCCCACCGGGATTTGAACCCAGAACATCCGTAACGTCAGGCGACCTGTTTATTTATTTATTTACTAGCTGTCTGCCCGCGGCTGCGCCCGCGTTGTTTTCCGACTTTTCCGTAGTAATTTTTAACTATCCCACGGGAGCTCTTTAATTTTTCGGGATTAAAAGTATCCAAGATGTTGACCAGGGATGCAAAGAACCACCATGCGAAATTTCATTTAAATCGGTCCAATAGTTTTGGAGATTAGCCGGTACAAACAGACAAACAGACAGAGAAACAAAAAAAAAAGAAAATTGTCTGGATATGTTCTATATCACTTCTTACATCCTCCTGACTCGGATTTCGTCTTTATTTTTCTATGTACAAACATTTGACCTCTACAGTTTTATTAAATAGATTATTTATTAGGACAAATTGTTATGAGTGTTGTGTGCTGTGCTGTGCTTAGGAACGAACACAAAATCAGATCTTCTTTTTTCTTCCAGCCTGCCACTTGTGATCTGTGTCTACTGCACGGACCTCTTCAAGTATAAGAATCATTACTGCCCCGCGTGTAACAAGATGATTGGCTACCAAGATCCTACCTGCTGCACCAACGATCTCAATTACGTCAGCTAGCAAACAAATATGTGATGGATGACATCTCACACACGGCCATCTGACATAATAATAAGACTAAGAACTTTATTGACTAACACAGAACATAGAAAAATAATAAGAAAAAAATAAAAATGGGCAGATACAATTCACTTACAAACAGAAAAAAGAACACAACATAACACTAAATGCGAAAACATTTAGTTGCTACTGCATGTTAGTCAAAATGGCGCGGACTCAGCATAATGCTGCAGAACTAGTCAGCAGCGCTGGTATTCTGTCAGTACCCGGTTGAGCGAACACGCCACTAGAACCTTAAAACTTACAGCTTACAATAAATCAAATAATATGTAAGATAAATTAAAAAATCTGAAAAATAACCAGGTCGATGTGCATTGCGCCACCCGGGAGGTGTTAGATAGGGAACTCAACGTGTTAGTAGAGAGGCGCGAATCGGCGAGATACAAGATAGAAAGGGATGCAGCTACTTCGTGTTTTCAGCTAGTGCCGTGCGATCTGAATTGCACTTTATTGTTACGGAGCTAGGGTTGCTATTTATTTGAATTATGTCTCTAAGTGAACCTTCTGTAGGTAGTACCTATTCTGGGTATCTTCATTTAGTCATCAGGAAGACCTGGGTTGGTCTATTTCTAACCGCGAACCAACCGGCTGTTAGAGCAAGCCCATAAATTATTTGTAAAAATAATTAGTAGGTTTGTAACATTAAACGGTAATTAAGAGTAAATTTGTAATTATATTCCTAATATTATAAATTTGTAAATTGTGTAGGTATAGTTTGATAAATATTGATTGACCAGTTTTAGCTTAGCAAAATAGTAGGTAATTGTAAAATCTGACATTGAATAAAATGTAAAAATAACAAAATAATTACCACAGGGGCAAATAGCGGTTTGTTTCCACGGACTTAGGAGAACAATTAGCGCATTATACATATTATATATTATTAGTTATATTTAAGTCTTAAGTTTTGTATATTTTGTAATTATTGTGCATTTTTATTTATTTTAATGTTTTTTTTTGCGTTAATAAGATATTTTCTTTTTTTTTCAATAAATAATCAATATTAAAATATCTGTTTATAATTATATGTTTTTTTAAGCGCAAAATATCCTATGAATTTTTGTAAAACTATTAAGTTTTAGTCAATACATTACATGTAAAGAATTATTATTAGTTAATGTTAAACACCCCTTCTAGAAGTTTCAGTTGAAAAAAAGATGTGGAGATTGGAATAACAATCCTACGTTAGGTAAAATGCCTTTACAAACTTAATTTGCCAAAAAAATATACACCCGACCAAACAATGTCAAAGCAACGTGTCAATAAATAACCGCAAAATATCGTTGTTTCACAAACTGATTTTTGCTGTTACACTACATTCACAATGTATGGAAAGTAGTGTTAATTGATCGCAAATTGATCTGTAATCGCAATGGTTTTATATGGATGTCGTGGCCGCATCGTAGAATTGCCCATTTCATGAAATGATCGGCCATTTAATGAAATGGTTGCATTTCATGAAATATTTCACTGTCCATTGGCCATATCATGATGTGCCCAGACCAGATCAATGCTAAGAAATCGTTTGACGATAGGACCAGCTGGACGCACTGCTATTTCATGAAATAATCAATCTTAATCGATCATATCGTGGAATTGTTTCATTGACTACCGGTAGAGGCGCTGTAAGCGCCTAAGCGCTTTGTTTGTGTCAAGATGGCGGCCCTTGTAAGCGAAGTTACCTATATTTTTTATAAATAATATAAGAGTTACCTAATTAGTAAGTATGCGATGAAGACTCAGGTAAAGAAACATTCCTACCAAAAACTTGAGATACCTATAAAACTCTAGTGCGCGCCAAAGATGTCACGTGTGGTTCAGTGCGTGTGAGCGCGTCCGTCCATGTGCCTTTTTAGATTAAGTAAGTTTGTTATTACTTATTTTAAAATTATTTTAATATTCCATAGTAAATTTAAACAAATAAAAATAAACAAGTACGTAACAAAATTGTTCTGAGTTTTCATTAAATATTTTATGGTTACCCTATTTTCACGATATGGTCAAACGTGGGTGACCAAATCGCTAAACGTTTGTCGTTTAATGATTTGGTTACCATTAGTTGGCCACTTCATGAAACGTGAACACTTCACGAAATGGTCAACCATTTCATGAAATGATCAATTCAGCGATTTGGCCACGACATGGATATTAATTAATATTATTGAGTTATAGCAGGTTCTAAAAAAATATGAACGATTAAAAAATGGGACGGCAATGAGGTGTTACTACCAAATGTTACTCCAGTAACAACTGATATATTAGTGAAGGGACAGAGATTGGACCTTGTGGCTTCCACTGTGTTTCTAGGATTTACTTTGGATTCTAAACTACAATGGGATCCTCATATAACTAAATTGTCGAACAGACTGAGTTCAGCAGCGTTTGCAGTAAAGAAAATTAGAGCTCTTACAGACATAGACACTGCAAGATTAGTGTACTTTAGTTATTTTCACAGTTTAATGACCTATGGTATTCTCTTATGGGGTCATGCTGCAAATGTAAACGATATATTTACTCTGCAGAAACGGGCTGTTCGAGCAATTTACAGATTAAAGCCTAAAATGTCATTAAGAGAAAAATTTAAACATATCGGTATTTTGACATTTGCATCGGAGTATATACACTACTCATCAAAAAAATCGAAACACCTTGCAAACAAACTTAGTACGGAAGTGTTTCGATTTTTTTGATGAGAAGTATATATAATAATCTTCTGCATGTGAAGAAAAATGTATGTAAATTAAAAAAAAATAGTGACGTACATAACTTAAATACTAGAAATAAAGACAAATTGGCTTCTTATGATAGTAGACTGCAGAAAATTAAAAATTCTTTCAAGGGCAACTGTATACGCTTTTACAATAGGGTCCCAACTGATATACAAAATTTAACACTAGAGAAATTCAAAATTATTGTTAAGGAGAAATTGATTAAGAAAGCCTATTATAAAATAACAGATTACTTAGAGGATAAACATCCATGGGAATAGTTGCTTGGGTGACAGGCTTTTTCAATCGTACTTTACAAAACATTGTTATTTATTTGTAATTATTATCATAATAACTGTAAAAATATGTTTAAAAGATGCAACGCCTGTGGAGTTTCTTCGGCGAGCTCTTCTCCACAGAAGACAGCCAAATTTTTGAACTCGCCAGAAAAGATAATTAAAATGACATAACTAAGTGATGTAATAATGTCCAAAAGTTAAAAAATAAATTCTTTGAACTCTTTGAACTCTTTGTGCTCGAAACAGGATTATATTTTTGATTCCAGCGCGATACATTACCTCAGCTGAAACACAACCGTAACGAAAGGGAATAAGGTTATAATTAGTAGATACACAACACATGTTTGTCGAACAGTCCCAAGTCGCACTAAGCGTTATTGTACGATGTTATAATCTAGAATAGAACGTTATTGTTAAAAATCAATTATTAATACACCGTGAAAAACTGGTTGTTTATCCGCATAGTGGTAGTAGCCTACTCATAAAACTGAACAACGAACATTTGCAATCTCAACAAAATGTTGAATCACTACATAGTATAAAACAAAGTCGCTTTATCTGTCCCTATGTCCCTATGTATGCTTCAATCTTTAAAACTACGCAACGGATTTTGATGCGGTTTTTTTTAATAGATAGAGTGATTCAAGAGGAAGGTTTAAATGTATAATACATGCATAATATACTTAAGGATAACCCACAATAACCATTTTCCCGTGCGGAGCCGGGGCGGGTCGCTAGTAGTACCTATAAAACAAAGTCGCTTTCTCTGTCCCTATGTCCCTATGTATGCTTAAATCTTTAAAACTACGCACCGGATTTTGATGCGGTTTTTTTTAATAGATAGAGTGATTCAAGAGGAAGGTTTATATGTATAATACATGCATAATATACTTAAGGATACCCCACAATAACCATTTTCCCGTGCGGAGCCGGGGCGGGTCGCTAGTTTCATATAAACTTCAGCAACGTGACCGGCTACTTTGTATGACAAGTTGAATTTTAATTTTGAGACTGCAATATGTTCTTTAGAAAAGTTGTTCAGTTTCATGAGTACTATCACTATAAACAACCAGTTAAACAACGCGTTTTGACAAGCTACTTCTTTTTAACAACTGAATATCAACTACAAGTCAATGGCGCTGGGCGCTATGTAAAACACCCCCGACCACCACCGACCGCGGAGTCCCGCGGCGCCTGCGGGGTGCGGGGCGTGGGGCGCTATATCGGGCGGGGAACTCATTTTGGCGCGGGGGGGTGAGTGTCCTTTCTGTACGAGTTAGTACTATTATTTTCTTCTGTGGTATAGTCTCACCTGTTAAGTTTGATGGGTCCTCCAGTCTTCCGAACCTTCAGGGCTTGCTCCCAGAACTTGACAGCTTCCGGCAGGATGGTGTTCTGGAAGCAGGCAGATATTGCCGTATATTTATTTATCTTCTCTTATATATAAAAATGGATTGCTGTTCGTTAGTCTGCTTAAAACTCGAGAACGGCTGAACCGATTTGGCAAATTTTGGTCTTGAAATATTCATGAAAGTCCAGGGAAGGTTTAAAAGGTAAAAAAAAAACAACAACGCGGGCGTATAGCCGCGGGCGGACAGCTAGTTAATAAATAAAAATTTCATCAATCAATTAGTACAATATAGGTAATTTTTGTAAATTGACCTATGCTTGTGTCGAAAAAGTGCGACTAATCAAGCTTCACCGGACTTACGGGGGAGTGGAAGACTCCACCCCAAAAAAAAGTCATATACCAACGCGTCTAGGGCGGCTCGAGGGAGCCTCGGACCTCGGCCTAGCGCGTCGATACTGAAAAACATCGTGAAGGAGACGACGCCTGAGGGGCTCCTTCTCTGATTATCAATTTTGATTTTGCTTATGGCCGCGCCCCCGCCGGCGAGTACGGGCGTTGTTACCTGAAGGGTAGCGTCTAGGGGCGGCTCAAGGGAGCCTCGGACCACGGCCTAGCGCGTTGATACTGAAAAACATCGTGAAGGAGACGACGCCTGAGGGGCTCCGCCTTATCAATTTTTATTTTGGTTATGGCCGCGCCCCCGCCAGCGGGTACGGGCATTGTTACCTGAAGACATTTTACAGACCCATATTTAAGCTAGGCTAGGGCTATGCACATGCATTTCCTTGCACGATCGGATCGGGAATTATAAGATCCGCAGGCAAATCAAAGTCACCGACATAGCCCGAATAATCGCTAGACTTAGGTGATAGTGGGTGGGGCACATTGCGCGTAGAACCGACAGCCGTTGGGGCAGAAAAGGCAGGAAGACGCGGTGTGAGCAGGCCCCCCACAAGGTGGACTAACGATCTGGTGAGGGTCTTGGTTTGCCGCTGGATGCGGGCCAAGCAGGACCGATCGTTGTAGAGATATTTGAGGGAGGCCTTTGTCCAGCAGTTTTTCGGCTGAGATGATGTGATTTAGGCTAAGTGTCAGTGAATTTGGTTTTTGGTGAATTTTTTTTTCAGTGAGTTTCCGTGGCCAAATGGCTAGGGCCGTTGACTTCCAGTAGGAAGATCGCGGGTTCAAACCTCGGCACGTACCAATGTGTTTTCGATTTTCGAATTCATATGCACGTTTATTCGACGCTCTTACGGTGAAGGAAAACATCGTGAGGAAACCTGCGAAGTAATTTAAAGGTTGTCTGTTCGTGACCAACCCGCACTGGGCCAGCGTGGTTGACTAAGGCCTATTCACCCTGACTTCAGGGTAGGCTTGAGCTCCTCGTGTAGGTTGTAGGAGGTTATTTTTGTACTCACATTAATCATGTCAAACTTCTCCGGCTCCAACCTGTAAAATAAAAAAAACCTTTAATTTTATTCTGAGCTCTTCATCTCGTATTTTTCATTTTTTTTCCTAAAATTGCACATATCCGGATTGGAAAGCGCAACGACGATATTATAAAGAGGAAAGATTTGTATTTTTGTGTGTGTGTGTGTGTGTTTATAATGAATAAACTCAAAAACTACTGTACCGATTACAAAAATTAGAAAGCTACATTCACTCTGAGTAACATAAGCTACCTTTTACCGCGGGAAAATGGCTCATTCCCACGGGAGAAACTGTTAACGCGGGCGGAGCCGCGGCAGAAAGCAAGTAATAAATATGTTTGTGGGACACTCACACATGGCCAGCTGTCTGACCCCTGTTCGAACAAATATATATATATTTTTAGATTTGTTTTTTTGGTATTATAACAGAACTTGTTATCCGACTCGCGGCCTCGCCCTCATTAAAAAAATTTCCCGTAAGAAAGATTTAATTTCCCTCGGTCAAAGGTAGCTTAAGTCCTTTCCCAAGCTCTATTCTATTTCTGTACGAACTACGAAGTTTCATCAAATTCGGTTCTATCGTTTTGGCGTGAAGGCGTAACAAACAGAAATACTTTCGCATTATAATATTAGTAAGGATAAATCTCAAAGCTCCACGCAAAGCTTTGATACATTTTGATTAAAATTATATTTGTTGAAAAACGAATCCATTCGTATGTAAGAGCTCCTATACTTGTACCTTTCATCAAAGAGTTTTTTTGGAGATTATCCCAAACGTAGGAGGTACTTATTTGATTTTGACGAAATAAAACATATTATTTGCGAAACTAGATACCTACTCGAGATTATTCGAGAACTAGATATTTACGGAGCGCTGTCGTTATACAAAATTCAAGAGGATTTATTCTAAAAGATTTTTCTAAACTATTTTCGTCGTCAAAGCTATTGGACCCGATTCTACATATTACGCTCTTTAACTTAAATTTAAAAATCAAAAATCCCTTTCACGTTCTTAAGAACGAAAAGGGACAGGTGATTGCCAATCTACATTTAGATACGTGAAACATCGATTTTACGCGTAATTTAGCAGACATTTAAAAATATTGTTAGTGCTTCAGGTTTTGTGAATGTTTTCAGGATTAGGATGTCTTCAATGAGCCTTCTTATTTATAATAAACAACTGGTTTATTGCGAATTTACAATAAAGTAAGTATCAAAATTAAATATAAAGCCGCAGTTGCGCAGCGAAAAATATGGTCGTCGAAACCAACGAATTATGAAAGAATGGCCGATGGCCAGCTCCTCCTCTCCGCCCGCGCCCCTTCCTCGTCCCGCCTTCGCCCTCGGCTGCCAGTGCGTTTTGTTAGTGCGTTAACATCGCCCCCGGCCTTGGAAGCGTCAGCTCCAACAACGACGATGATGCAGTCATGCTACGAAGATCCAGCTTCGGTCGTAGGCAGAAGCGGGCATATTTTTGAGAATGACCGCTGGACAACCCCTGCTTCTGTCTTAATGTGTGCTACTCGGGAGATGCCATCCTTGCCGGTGAATGTGTGCGTTACACGTCCAAGTTTCCATTTAAGTGGAGGCAGGTTGTCTTCCTTAATCAATACCAAGGTGTTGGGGATGAGAGTGTCCTTCTTAGTCTGCCACTTTGTTCTCTTTTGTAGTTCGGAAACATATTCCTTGGACCAACGAGACCAGAAGTGTTGACGCATCTGCTCGACGCGGTCGTAGCGGGTGAGGCGTTCAGTCACTGCGTTGGTAAGATCTTGGCAGGCTGGCGCAGTCAGCGGGCGGCCGATCAGGAAATGGCCAGGGCTTAGTGGGAGCAAGTCATTAGGGTCTGTGGACATAGGGGATATAGGTCTGGAGTTTAGGACAGCCTCTATTTGTGCTAACGCTGTACTAAACTCTTCATAGGTTAAATTAGCGTTACCTATTACACGCCTAATATGGTATTTGCAAGACTTGACTCCCGCCTCCCACAAACCACCAAAATGAGGCGAATAGGGTGGAATAAATGACAATTTAATCGAATTATCGGCAGTGAAAGTAGTGACATCATCTTTTACTTTATTAAGAAAACTAGAAAATTCTTTTAAAAGACCTACGAAGTTCTTGCCATTATCTGACCAGATTTCGGCAGGTTTCCCTCGTCGAGAGATGAACCTTTTCAATGCAAGTAAGTATGATTCAGTTGTAAGGCTTGTGACTAGCTCTAAATGTATTGCTCGCGTAGCAAAGCATACGAAAAGACATATATAACATTTATCTAATTTTGCACCCCTCCCTTTTCGGTTCAGGATAAACATTGGCCCGGCGTAGTCGACACCGCAGCGTAAAAAAGGATACCCTGGCTCTAGTCTCTGAGGAGGTAAGTTACCCATCTGCATCTGCAAAGGCTTTGCTTTCATTCGAGTGCACGTGACGCAGTTATGGACTGTACGTCGTGCAAGGTCGCGACCTTTAAGAGGCCACCAGCTGTCTCTGATGCTAGCCAGAAGCATTTGAGGCCCGGCATGAAGCAACACCTTGTGCTGGCGTTGGAAGAGAAGTTGGGTAAATTTATGCTTTGAACATAACAAAACAGGGTGTTTTTTGTCGTGAGAAAATATGTTTGCGTTGGATAGCCTACCGCCTACTCTTATTAAATTATCATTATCAAAAAATATGTTAAGACTAGACAAATTACGAGGTGACTTAACATTCTTTTTATTTTTTAAATCATTGTAAATATCTGCAAATGACTGTTGCTGGGAGATTCGGGCTAATAATTTAACGGAATTATTCAATTCATCTACTGAGAGAGGACCAGTATAGCGTTTATTGTTTTTATTGCGTAAATTATGCGAAAATCGTAAAATGTATGCAATCGTCCGTTGCATACGGTTAAAGTTAGAAAAACGCTCGAATATGGAAAATTGCGAACTAGACGTACTGACTTGACTGACCGTTGTTGCCTTTGTATTTTTTAATTCCGGCAGTTCTAAATTATTATCTTTATGAAAATGATTGTGCATCCAATCAGCTTTAGGTTCACGTAAGAATTGTGGCCCGCTCCACCATAAATCAGACGAACCCAAAGCGTCTAAGTGTACCCCGCGTGATAACAAGTCGGCAGGGTTTTGTTTACCTGCGACATGAAGCCAAGGCTTATCGCCGGTTAAATCATTAACCTCAACCACTCTGTTCTGCACGAAGGTTTTTAATAAAGATGGTGACATCTTTAGCCATCCAAGCACTATAGTCGAGTCTGACCAAAAATAAACATTATCAAACGATAATCTAAGCGATTTTACTATTTTATTGTATAATTTTGCACCTAATAGCGCACCGCACAGTTCTAGCCTCGGAATGCTAACCGGTTTGAGTGGTGCGACTTTTCCCTTCGCGCATAACAGAGTGACTGTTATCAATGAATGTTCATGTGTGTAGCTACGTATGTATGCACAAGCACCGTACGCATCCTGCGACGCATCGGTGAAAATGTGTAGCTCCTTTTGTTGTGTATTTTCCCCTATCACGTGTCGAGGGATGCGTAAGGTGTGAAGATGATGTAATTTAGTAATAAAATTTTGCCAAATTAATAAAATTGTGTGCGGAACAATATCGTCCCACCCAAGCTTTGAAAGCCATAATTTTTGTAAAAATATTTTAACTATCATAATGGTCGGTGCTAGCAAGCCGAGCGGGTCATAAATCTGCGAAATTGTTGATAGGATAGTACGTTTAGTAGCGCTTGTTATATCTTGTGTACATTTTGTAGTGAAGTGTAATTCGTCGGACTCGTGAAACCATCCTAAACCTAAGGTTTTGGTTTGACAGTTTTCACCTAACGACATTTCCTTTGAAATGGGTGACGATTCTGGCGAAAATGTTGAATTAAATATCCATTTTCTGAGAGGAAAACAGCCTGATTTTAAAACGTCTGAAACATTTTCGCAAATTTTTATTAATGTTTCTTTATTATCATGGCCGGTACAAAGGTCATCGACATAAAAATCGTCACTGATGACGCGTGCGATTACGTCATCATTGCATTCTGATGCTAACTGCTTGAGACATCTAATACTTAGGTAGGGTGCAGATGCCGTACCGTAAGTGACGGTGTTAAGTTGATAAATACCGATAGGATCGTGAGGATTTTCGCGCCATAAAACAAGCTGTAATTTTCTTTGATCATTTTGAATTAAAATCTGTCGGTACATTTTCTCGACATCTGCGCACGCTACATATTTGTATTGTCGAAAGCGTAACAAAATAGAAAAAATATCGTTTTGTAAAGTGGGACCAATCAATTGAATATCATTTAGTGACTTCCCGGATGACGTTTTCGCACTCGCATCAAAAACTACTCTAAGTTTTGTGGTGGTACTGTGTTCCCTAAAAACACCGTGATGTGGTAAAAAATATGACGGTTGTGGATACTCATAAATACGACTCATATGGCCTAGAGTTAAATACTCGCGCATGAATTCACTATACATTTGTTTATAACTAGGCGCACTTTGTTGTAATTTACGTTCGAGCGCTAGGAAGCGCCGCTCAGCTGACGTGAATGAATCACCTAACACGTCCGCCGATTCGCATAAGGGCATGCGCACACTAAAACGTCCAGTAGTACTATCGCGTAATGTTGTGGTTTTAAATGAATTTTCACATTCGATCTCATCTTCATCCCCAACACCTTGGTATTGATTAAGGAAGACAACCTGCCTCCACTTAAATGGAAACTTGGACGTGTAACGCACACATTCACCGGCAAGGATGGCATCTCCCGAGTAGCACACATTAAGACAGAAGCAGGGGTTGTCCAGCGGTCATTCTCAAAAATATGCCCGCTTCTGCCTACGACCGAAGCTGGATCTTCGTAGCATGACTGCATCATCGTCGTTGTTGGAGCTGACGCTTCCAAGGCCGGGGGCGATGTTAACGCACTAACAAAACGCACTGGCAGCCGAGGGCGAAGGCGGGACGAGGAAGGGGCGCGGGCGGAGAGGAGGAGCTGGCCATCGGCCATTCTTTCATAATTCGTTGGTTTCGACGACCATATTTTTCGCTGCGCAACTGCGGCTTTATATTTAATTTTGATACTTACTTTATTGTAAATTCGCAATAAACCAGTTGTTTATTATAAATAAGAAGGCTCATTGAAGACATCCTAATCCTGAAAACATTCACAAAACCTGAAGCACTAACAATATTTTTAAATGTCTGCTAAATTACGCGTAAAATCGATGTTTCACGTATCTAAATGTAGATTGGCAATCACCTGTCCCTTTTCGTTCTTAAGAACGTGAAAGGGATTTTTGATTTTTAAATTTAAGTTAAAGAGCGTAATATGTAGAATCGGGTCCAATAGCTTTGACGACGAAAATAGTTTAGAAAAATCTTTTAGAATAAATCCTCTTGAATTTTGTATAACGACAGCGCTCCGTAAATATCTAGTTCTCGAATAATCTCGAGTAGGTATCTAGTTTCGCAAATAATATGTTTTATTTCGTCAAAATCAAATAAGTACCTCCTACGTTTGGGATAATCTCCAAAAAAACTCTTTGATGAAAGGTACAAGTATAGGAGCTCTTACATACGAATGGATTCGTTTTTCAACAAATATAATTTTAATCAAAATGTATCAAAGCTTTGCGTGGAGCTTTGAGATTTATCCTTACTAATATTATAATGCGAAAGTATTTCTGTTTGTTACGCCTTCACGCCAAAACGATAGAACCGAATTTGATGAAACTTCGTAGTTCGTACAGAAATAGAATAGAGCTTGGGAAAGGACTTAAGCTACCTTTGACCGAGGGAAATTAAATCTTTCTTACGGGAAATTTTTTTAATGAGGGCGAGGCCGCGAGTCGGATAACAAGTTCTGTTATAATACCAAAAAAACAAATCTAAAAATATATATATATTTGTTCGGACAGGGGTCAGACAGCTGGCCATGTGTGAGTGTCCCACAAACATATTTATTACTTGCTTTCTGCCGCGGCTCCGCCCGCGTTAACAGTTTCTCCCGTGGGAATGAGCCATTTTCCCGCGGTAAAAGGTAGCTTATGTTACTCAGAGTGAATGTAGCTTTCTAATTTTTGTAATCGGTACAGTAGTTTTTGAGTTTATTCATTATAAACACACACACACACACACAAAAATACAAATCTTTCCTCTTTATAATATTAGTATGATAAATATTATTATTATTAGAAGTCGTTTACTAAACAAATATTGGTTAGAATTTATTTGGAATCATATTCTACCGTTAGGTATTATTTGTTGGACAGCCTCAGTGGTTGAGTGGTAAAAAGGTCGCCTCACGTTCCGCAGGTTCCGGGTTCGATACGGTGAGGCACTCATCTATCAAATATTTTGTGAGACAAGAAAGTCAAAAGTTTTCATTCGAAGTAAGATTTTACCAATCACTTTTCGACGTCAAAATCTATTGAAGTTATTAAAGAATTTGTTAAACCAACTTCGGCTCTCGTCTAGCACTAATTTATTTATTTATGAATTTAATGAAGAATGAACTCTTAAAAATTTAAAGAGGCGATGCGATATCAGTTTGAACAGAACTAGCAGGTTAACGCAATGTGGAGAACAACCCGCCGAATTCTAATCAGTTACCCCAATTTGGTTAGGACATTGCAGCAATCACCTGATTGTCCAATAACACTAAATTATAAAAATTAATAACCCCCGACACAAACCCGTTATTTGATCCTTTCAACAAGTAGAAAAGAGCTGATAATCTTCAAATGGCTGAAGATATTTTCTTGGATCATAGCTAAGAACACTCTCGATTGTGACACCTTGCAAACAAAAAAAAAGTCGATCAAAATCGGCGCAGGAGCTACGATGCCACAGACAGACAGACAGACAGACACACACGTCAAACTCATAACACCCCTCTTTTTCGTAGGGGGTTAAAAAGAGAGATGATTCCGTGCTTCAGAAGGCACGAAGAGTTAGATAGCTCACCTATAGACGGAGTGGTCGTAGACTATGCTGATCCTTAGGGGCTGGTCTATGCTGCGTTTTTTGACTAGATGAGGTTCTTCAATATGGACTCCACGAATTACCTGCAACAAACAAAAATATTTAAGTAAAAATTACTTTATCATACTATTATTATAAAGAGGAATTTTGTATTATGTGTGTGTGTGTATGTTTGTAATGAATAACTACTGAACTGATTTTAATAATTCTTTCACCATTAGAAAGCTACATTCACCGTGAGTAACATAGGCTACCTTTTACCGCGGGAAAATGCCTCATTCTCACGGGAAAAACTGTTAACGCGGTCGGAACCGCGGCAGAAAGCTAGTTACAAATAAAACATAAATACATCGTGAAATTTAACTGGTTATTTATGTTTATCCACAACATAGCGGTAGTACTGATGAAACGGAACAACATTCAGAAATATCAAAAATAATATTCAACTTTTCATAAAAACTTTAGTTACTTACGTGACCAGCCGCTTTGTATGACAAGTTGAATTTTAATTTTGATGATTCCTTAGGGGAAGGTACTAGGTACATGCTAGGTTGTGTTGCGGATAAACAGTTAAATTTCACGGTGTATATCACGAGAAAACCAACTTAGGTGTTTCAAGTCGCAAAGTCCGACGGATCAAGCTTCACCGGACTTGTGGGGGAGCGGAAGACTCTACCGCATGGTCTAAGAAAACAAGGTCTCGAAGTCAAGGTCAAGAAATCTTGCGCTGTTCATCCTTGTCGAATGCGTGTTAATAGACAAGGATGAACAGCGCAAAATGACGTAGGCTTGTGTCAGTCACGTGGTCTAACGGTTAGACCCTGTTTTCTTAGACCATGCTCTACCCCAAATCTGACACCCATAGAACAGGCTCTCTAGTTTGGGGTCAGTCAGATGGCCGTGTGTGATGTGCCCACACATTTATTTATTTAGCTATCTGCCCGCGGCTACGCCCGCGTTGTTTTCCGACTTTTCCGTAGTAATTTCGATTAAAAGTATCCAAGATGTTGACCAGGGACGTAAAGAACCACCATGCAAAATTTCATTCAAAACGGTCCAGTAGTTTCGGAGATTAGCCCGTACAAACAGACAAACAGAAAGAAAAACAAAAAAAAAAGAAAATTGTCTGGATATGTTCTATTTCACTTCTTACATCTTCCTGAATCGATTTCATTATTTTTTTTATATACTGATATTTGACCTCTACTGTTTTATTATATACTGGCGACCCGCCGGGCTCCGCAAGGGAAAATGGTTATTGTGGGTTATCCTTAAGTATATTATGCATGTATTATACATATAAACCTTCCTCTTGAATCACTCTATCTATTAAAACAAAACGCATTTTAATCCGTGACGTACTTTTAAAGATTTAAACATACATAGGGACAGAGAAAGCGACTTTGTTTTATACTATGTAGTGATAGGTAGATTAGTCCCCATTTCGTATGGTCAGTGTGTTACGAACGCGTTGCATCAATTGACCCACTGCTCCGCCTGCATACGACGCGCGCATATCAATGTAACGTGGACAACTGAGCCAGGGGTAGACAACATTCGGTTTCATTACCCTTCAGGTAACAACGCCCGTACCCGCCGGCGGGGGCGCGGCCATAACCAAAATCAGGAGTGATAATCAGAGACGGAGCCCCTCAGGCGTCGTCTCCTTCACGATGTTTTTCAATATCAACGCGCTAGGCCGTGGTCCGAGGCTCCCTTGAGCCGCCCCTAGACGCGTTGTGTATGACTTATTTTGGGGTAGAGTCTTCCGCTCCCCCGCAAGTCCGGTAAAGCTTAATCGCTCGTATTTAAAAAAAAAAACGTTCGGTTTCAGTGGTTCGAGACACAATTCAGCGGCTTTATGACTTCATTTGAAGATTAGACCTATTATTTTTTCTCAACAATAAAATAATAATATCCTGAAAATGGTTGCAGGAAGAGACTTCTAGACAGACATCTAGCTTGCCTTGCACAAAAAACTGCGTTTAGTAAAATACCAGTATATTTTTACAATAAATTTGTATGGAGAAATGAGCTAAATACGAGAAATCTTTGCAGTAAAGACAATCTCATGATGTTGCCCATTTGTAAAATACAGGGCTATATGCGGAGCTTTTCTTACAGGTCGGCCAAAATATGGAACACACATTTAAATTTCACGTTAAGAAATTTTATATGGATCTACAGAAAGAGCCGAAATAGATTAAAGTAAAACTCATTTAACTGTGAGACAGCCTGATTTCCTTCCTGTGCTTCGAACCTACCCCTCCGCAGCAGAAGGACAGATACGCAAAATCCCGGAAAACACAGAAATTAACAAATACTTTATCTAAACGCGATAACACACAAAAACGCGACACATAAGTTACTACCAATCAACTAGGCTACGGGGCCGTCAAAATATTGAAAAATATACAAAAATATTAAAAAGGTTGAGCACCACTGGCCAGCCCTTGCGTGCTTCACGTACTGATGTGATCGAAAGTGTTACATCATACCTACTCGCCTGCAACTAGCTCACGCAATAGCATTTCTATTGATTCTGTTTGTAAGTAAACATCTGTATATCACTACATAGTATAAAACAAAGTCGCTTTCTCTGTCCCTATGTCCCTATGTATGCTCAAATCTTTAAAACTACGCACCGGATTTTGATGCGGTTTTTAGGGTTCCGTTAGCCAAATGGCAAAAAACGGAACCCTTATAGATTCTTCATGTCTGTCTGTCTGTCTGTCTGTCCGTCCGTCCGTCCGTCCGTATGTCACAGCCACTTTATTCCGAAACTATAATACCTACACTATTGAAACTTGGTAAGTAGATGTATTCTGTGAACCGCATTAAGATTTTTTTACAAAAATAGAAAAAAAAACAATAAATTTAGGGGGTCCCCATACATAGAACTGGAACTCAAAAAAAAAATTTTCATCAAGCCTATACGTGTGGGGTATTAATGGATAGGTCTTCAAAAATGATATTTAGGTTCCTTATAACATTTTTTTCTAAACTGATTAGTTTGCGCGAGAGACGCTTCCAAAGTGGAAAAATGTGTGTCCCCCCCCCTCTAACTTCTAAAATAAGAGAATGATAAAACTAAAAAATATATATGATGTGCATTACCATGAAAACTTCCAACGAAAATTGGTTTGAACGAGATCTAGTCAGTAGTTTTTTTTTAATACGTCATAAATCGTAAACCGCAATTTACCTTTCACTATTATTAAAACATTGATCAAAGTCACAACGAACTACAAAAACTTTTATATTATGTTACTGGCTGCTATGGAACCCTTCATGGGCGATTCCGACTCGCACTTGGCCGCTTTTTTTGAAATGCATGACTTTTATTAATGCACGTTGAGCACGTTCCAGATCTATTAAACGTGTCTTAGCCGCACCGCCCCAGACTGAGATGCAGTAAGTTAATACTGATTGTACTAGCGATACATATATATTAATCAAAAGGGAATTACTACGTTTGCTTTTAAAATTGTCAGGTATTATGTGTCTCAAGGTCTTAAAGATCCACATCAACTTTCGAATCCTACCAATAACGTGGTCGAGGTGTGGATACCAAGTTGATGATGAAGAATGATGAAGTATGATGAAGAAGAAGAAGGCTTCGGAATAATCCTAAAATTATTATTTCAATCGTGCCATTAAAATCGTGATCAATGAATAGGTTACAAACGGAGCTAATCCTGAGAACTGAGTAGTTATTTGTTGAATAAACGTGACTCGCCTGCGAATACTCACCTGACTAATTTAGGTATTACCACAGACTTGATCACACATGGACTCCGCAAGAATCCTAATAAATCATACTAATATTATAAGGAGGAAAGATTTGTATTTGTGAGTGTGTGTGTGTATGTTTGTAATGAATAAACTCAAAAACTACTGACCCGATTTCAAAAATTCTTTTACCATTAGAAAGCTACATTTACCCTGAGTAACATAGGCTACCTTTTACCGCGGGAAAATGCCTCATTCCCACAGGAAAAACTGTTAACGTGGGCGGAGCCGCGGCGGAAAGCTAGTGTGTAATAAAGCGGCCTTCACATATTCTACTGGCCACTACCTCCAGGATACTGTTGGTGCTGGCGCAGACCCTCCGCAGCGCAGCAGCACACCGCTTGCGGAGCGTGGCATGGAACTCATCTACTTGAGCATCCGCAAACATACCCGACTCGCTGCAGAAGCGCGGCAAACCCAACAGCCGCCGGAACGTCCAATAAACGCCATTTGATGTGTGGATGTAGTCATTTCGAGAGACTAGGCCATTGCCACACCTCTACCTCAATCAGCAATTACTCTCGTACGCTTCATTCGTTGTATACTTGAAATTTATAAACTTTATATGAAGAATGTGACGGAAATAATCTTGTAGCAGCTGGGCAGAAAGCTAGGGACAATAAATGCTAAAGGAAGGGACATATTAAGAAATGGACTATCATATTTTCAAACGAATGACATTTTGAACCTGAACGCCTTATTGGTGTCCGTCGTTAGAAACTGCTATCGTTTTTAAGAGTTATGACTAAACTTAAAAGAACAGCGACCCCTAAAACCTATTTAACATGAGAATTTTATAGAAGTTAATGCCTCCCTAAATCTTTTCATTCTGCTTTCCGTTGCGTCGTCCTTAGGATTTGTAGTCTGTGGCCAACTTGTTAGGGACAGCTACTCTGAAGGGCGAACAATGTTGATATGCCTGCAAATGGTGATTCATCTAACAGTACCTACTTTGACATTTCCTGACCAATAATATATAAATATACGTAAAATAAATCATAATAAAACGTAAGGGATTTAAATTGTTATCAACTAATATGCGTCCTAAATGAGGGGCTTGAGCCTCCCCTAAAACCCCCATCTCTTCCCTAAGTATTCCCGCCCTCCCAATCTACGACCCCATACCAGATTAGCCCTCCCTGAAACTAATATGAAAATGGTTATATGAAGTTGGTTATAATAATATTCCAAAAGACATCCAAGCTGAGCAAACCATTAATAAATTTAAAAAACTATTAAAAGAGTACCTTATAAGTAAGTCTTTCTACACACTGCAAGAGTTTTTTGAATAGTATTTAGAATTAGTATTATATATTATATTATTTAGAATTAATATTATATATTTTCTAGTCTTAATAATTTGCTGTGCCCTCCCGGGTCCATATGTGTTACTCAAATACTTAAGTATTCATCTGTAATCTTTTTACCATATGGAGCAATAAAACATTTGAATTTGAATTTGAATTTGAAAAGGCGAAAATTTCTTAGACGACTAGAATTACGTACTCTATAGCATGGTCCAAGAAAACAAGGTCTAACAATTAGACCACGTGACTGACACAAGCCTACGTCATTTTGCCTGTTAATCCTTGTCGAATGCGAGTAATAGACAAGGATGAACAGCGCAAAATGACGTAGGCTTTTGTCAGTCACGTGGTCTAATTGTTAGACCTTGTTTTCTTGGACCATGCTCTATAGGCTGTTGTGCCTTAAAAAAAGTAAACATTATTTTTTTATATACGTGCTAGTCTAAAAGCCCAGCTCCTGGAATTTTACAAAAGCTTAGATTTTTTTTTTATTGGAGCATTAACAGTTTGGAGATTTTTAGATAAGAGCTAAAAACTTTATAGCTGTTGTTTTCTTGGACTTGGTGGGACGCCCTGTATAAGCGCTATAACATACTTTCCTTTTTTTATGATTTACCTATATTTGTATAATAAAAATCCTTACCTATGTTATTTTACTGCACTGAATAAATTGTAAATCATTTATGTAACACAATGGCTTCCAATATGTGAGCGTTGCGTAAAATGTACAGTGCTTATTTTTGTGTATTTTTATTGTTATCCACCATGTTTTCTTTGTGTATGTATTCTTTTCGTATATCATGTCATCATCATCATCATCTCAGCCTGTAGACGTCCACTGCTGGACAAAGGCCTCCCAAGGATCTCCACAACGATCGGTCCTGCGCTGCCCCCATCCAGCGTGTAATGTGTGAGTGACTAATTCGGTAGCTTATGACTTCCATTCGGAAGTTCGCGAGTTCAAACCTCGGCACGTACTAATGTGTTTTCTATTTTCGAATCGATAACATCCGTGAATATAAATATAGCCCTAGTTGACAACACTGGCCCAGCGGGTTGGTCAACTTCGCAAACCTTTGAATTACCTCGCAGGTGTGTGCAGGTTTCCTCACGATGTTTTCCTTCACCGTAAGAGCGTCGAATAAAAATAAGAATAATATGACATTAAAAGTCAAAAACACGAAAAAATGCATAACAAAACTAAAAATAAAAACCAATAAGATTAGCGAACACATCGCGTTCTTTAAATAGGATATAAATTCGATAAAAAAACAAGTTCACAGTTCTTCAATAAATTAAAGGTGAATGAAGCTAAAAATAAAATCGTGTTAGAAGTGTAGGTAGAGTATTATTAGCATTGTACTCTACACTTTTAAATTTAACAATTTAGTTAATTAATTAATTGGAAGCTAAATTTTATGTTGCCTTTTCTTTTCAATGTAAGCAAGGCTGAAGTTATTGGAAAAGAGCTAAAAATAAAGTGGCCGCGGTGTTAATTACTGTTTCGAGTTTTCAAATTAATTAGGTAATAAAAAAAAAATTTAAATAACATTAAATTTAAAAATTTAAAAACCCCCTCCCCAAACCGTTACTTGATCCTTTCAACAACTAGAAACGAGTTAGTAGAGTACTGTTCGCCACAGACAGACAGACGACAAACACAGACGTCAAACTTATAACCCCTCTTTTTCGGTTAAAAAGAGCGGCGGTATTTCATTCAAAAGTTTGCGGCTCCAAACTTTGGCACTTTAGTACCATTTCGATTTTGTGATTGTGATTGCTCCAAAAGTCATGCAGCTTTCTGACGGACAAACAAAAATACGTCAGTATCAAATGACATATTATAGGCGTTGCGAATTCAAAACCTCATATGTGACATTGGTGAAAATGAGATATCATTATTCTGAGGTCGAAGAAAATTGCGCCTTTTATGTTTCCCAAAAATTCTTATGCAGATATTATTTCAAATGATAACGGTTTATGCGTCGAAAAGAATCTCTTATTGCCAGTCCACACGGCGCGTTGGCGTTATGGGTGCTTAGGTGTGATAACATGATAAATAATATATTAATTTTTATTCCAACAGCTGTATCAACGACAGATTCAAAACCAGAAAGCAGTACTACAGACGTATACCCGTATTCAATCAGATGTAACCAAACAACTCTACCTCCCCTACCCATGATAGACCGCCCTAAAACCACCATCGACTACCATCTCCCCCATGACGCTGAGAAAGAGATTCATCTCCAACCTCTAGAAGATAGCCAGAACCACGTGGTTAATATAGAAGGCGAAGATTTTCAAAGACAAGGTAGACTTCAGCAGCTAGTCGACATTCTTCTTGAACAGGATTTAAATAAATTACAAAAGGACAATCTGACAGATATTGTGCAAAAACATCACGATCTTTATCTAGTTGATCATAATAAAGAGGACAATAAAGAGATTAAACATGACGAAACTGAAAAAAATGAACATGTTACAATAGTTGCAAATACTCCTGATGACGACCAAATGCATCTTCATGAACCTAACAATTTGATTAGAGAACATAACTATATGAAATCTGAATTTACTAACAATTATGCTCATAATCATATTAACGAATTACATTTACCAAGTCTTAATAGAAAGATTCGTTTCGAAGAGATCCCTCTAATGCAGAAAAAGCAGTCGCAAGCAGAAATTATGAAATCGTTAGATGATTACTCATTGCAGAGAAAAATAACGCATTATGTGTTACCGGAGTTTCATAATAATTTAGACATAAATTATGTATTGAGACATCACAATAATTCAAAGCCAAAGCGATCAGTATTGTCAAGTTCAGATAGCGACTTCCATACTAACGGCCATTTTAAATCCGAAAGTGACGACAGCAACAAAATCAAAGAAAAACTGAAAATAGAAATAACCAAATCCAAAGTATTTAAAGAAAACGCAGAATTCCACGAGAAAAACAAGTTGAAAAGCAATACTTTAGATTCGCAAACCGATGATAATTTAGACATAGCTGTCCTGCAAAAAGAAAGCATGCTTAACGCATTAAGGGAACAGAGCGAGAAGATGTACGATTTGATACAGCAAATACAAAAAGAGAATAAACGGAGGAGTGCCTTCTTAGATTTCGAGAAGATTTTGAATGACGTAGAAGTAAGGAAGAAGAAGGTAAAAGAAGAGAAAAAGACGTCGACGACAACCACGACAGAGGTGATGTCGGTACAGGAGATGATGATAGACGAGACCATGGTGAAAGAGGCGTTGAGAAATGACCCTTATGTCAAAAGAATACTGAAACTATCGAATATGAAGAAAGAAGAGTTCTTTAAAAATAAGAATTGATATCGTGTACGTGTGCTGAGCATGAATGCATTCGAGCATAGTACCTATTCGATAAAAAAAAAAACGTAAAATAAAAAATATCAAATGATAATTGTGAAGTCTTACCTTACTTTACCTTAGATCATACTTTTTTTCAGTAGGTAGTTTTTTGTGTCTCCTGTAAAAGATTTTTTGAAAGCATTTAAGTGGTTTTCTCAGCCGGGTGACGATATATGCCCCACCGAGGGGCTCGAGCCTATCCTGAGATCAGGGTGAATAGGCCTTAGACCTGACCTAATGTGGGTTACTCAACTTCACACACAACCTTTGAATTTCTGCGCAGGTATGTGCATGTTTCCTCACGATGTTTTCCTTTACCCTAAGAGCATCGAATAAACGTTTTTTTTTTAAGTAATACGAATTCGGAAATCGAAAACACATTGGTACGTGCCGAGGCTTAAACCCGGGAACTATTGAACTATTGAACGGAAGTCAACGGCACTAGCCACTTAGCCACTGACGCTCCTGAAGCTTGAAGATGAAGCTTGAAGATGAAGCTTGATATCACTTGATACATCTATTTCGCGTCACAAACACAAGCGTAGGACATTAAAAAAACTGCCATATGAAAATATGCAGCCTCATTCCATGCTTGCTTGCTTAGCGTGTGGGTTTCCAGGTTAACCTACCTCACAAACCCTGGTGTCGGAATTATAGAACCGCCAGGCTTCCGACATAGCTCAATAACGCCGGGACCGAAGCACGGAATCATCTTTCTTTTCCGAAAATCAGGTGATTCAGCCTGCAATGTCCTAATTAAACTGAGGAAAGTCACACAAAGTGATATTTGTTCGACGAGTCCCCACCGGGACTCGAACCCGGGACCTCCGTAACGTCAGGCGAGCTTTTGACCACTCGACCACGGAGGCTGTGACTGGATTCCATAAAAGTTAGCGATGTAATTTCAATAGCTGTGTTTTTTTCGCGCAGTGACCTTGCGCACGCCACGGCAGCAGCCTTTTGCAACAAGATCTTTGTTAGCTGCATTACAAACTAGACCGGTAAGGCTACAGGTCGAGTACACGCTGAAGCGACAGCGGGAAATTGGTATTTATTTCAAACTAGCTATCCGCCCCGCGGCTCGGCTTAACCGTTTTTCCCGTGGGGTTGAAGTATTTTCCCGCGGTAAAAAGTAGCCTACTTGTTATTCTGATGTATAAGCTAGATAACTGTAAAGTTTTATTAAAATCCATTCAGTAGTTTTTGCGTGAAAGACTAACAAACATACATCCATACATACTCACAACCTTTCGCGTTTATAATATAGGTAGGATTAAAATCTCAGGTTTTATCATGCGGTTTGCTCAAACTACAATTTTTCAGAACAATATGTTAAATCGCTGTATCTTAAAAATATTGTATTCATATAGCAGCAGGCCCGGCGCAATCCGCGCCAGAGCTCCAGAATGTACTACGCCGGGCGGTCCTGATTTCGCGGCCATTTAGTAGGAAAAACGCGCGCGCTTGTGAAGACGCTATTATTTAGTCTATGGTAATACGGACTCTCGCGGCGCGGTCTTAAGGTGCATTTTGTTTTAATACGAGCGCAAAGACAAACAGTAGGCTATTATAGCCAAGGGTCATTCAATGTAATTTGAACGTTAGTGGCGTGGTAGCTAGAATTAAATTCGCACGTTTGCTAGTACTGTGATATAGGTACTGATATATTAAAATTATTTGAAATCAAATCAGGGGACTATTAGCGTCAAAATAATGTATTAAATATATTTTTTTATTGATATGTTATCGAGTAAGGTATCAAAATAAATAATTTTAAGTTTACGAACGACATAACAAAAATATACGACACTTTTATAATGTAACATCGAATGAAAAGTCTTTAAAAAATAAAGCTATTGAGTTTTTTATCGCTTCCGCTACCGCTCGTGTCGTGCCTGCGGTTTAACGTTTAGCGTGTTCAAAGGTCAGTAAAGGCCGTCGGCATGGGGTAACCGTGCTCTCAATAACTGGGAACAACCATTGTCCGAACCAATTGTAAACCCACAGACATTTTAATTGAAATACTTAAATATGAAGCAATAAGTTTTTTTTTCAATAATCATAATCATATAATTTATTGTATAATGATTCAACTTTTTTTTCTTAAGTAAAACCTCTGTTTTACCATAAAAATGATGACTATTCTATATGGCCTGTCTCAACTAAAAGTGCACACGATTACCAAGTTTATTTGCAGCCAAGAGCACACCCATTCCAAACAGTGCGAAAGCAAATTAGACAATCGCAGCGGCAATTATAACTTTGTTTTACAAATTTGTTTTTGCTGCTGCTCTACGACCACTTTGTTTTATAACAGGAGTTAAAGAAGCGCAAAAAACTTGGTAATCGTGTGCACTCTTACTTGAGTGAAGTTGAGTGAGACAGTAAAGTCGGGTATGATTTTTTTTTAAGACACGCTATCGACGCATGTTCGTTCAATAACATTTAATTTAAACATTTAAAACCCCCGACACTAAACCGTTACTTGATCTTTTCAACAACTAGGAAAGAGCTGATAATCTTCAAATGGCTGAAGATATTTTCTTGGATCATAGCTAAGAACACTCTCGATTGTGACCTTGCAAACAAAAAAAAAACTAGATCAAAATCGGCGCATTCGTTTAGGGGCTACGATGCCACAGACAGATAAACAGACACACACGTCAAACTCATAACACCCCTTTTTATGCCGGGGCACAGAAGAAAATAATAGTATTAGCCCGTACAGAAAGGACACTCACCCCCCCCGCGCCAAAATGAGTTCCCCGCCCGATATAGCGCCCCACGCCCCGCACCCCGCAGGTGCCGCGAAACTCCGCCGGTGGTGTTCGGGGGTGTTTTACATAGCGCCTAGCGCCATTGCCTTGTAGTTGACATTCAGTTGTTATTCAAAAAGAAGTAGCTTGTCAAAACGCGTTTTCTGTATAAAGTGACCGCCCAGTGGCCGGGGGTTAAAAAGTTCTTTTGTTTCTGGGCTGCTCGTCTAAAGTTACGAAGGTTCCGGGTTCGAATCCCGGTGGGGATCCATCGAACAAAATATCACTTTGTAAGACTTTCCCCAGTTTGGTTAGGACATTGCAGGCTGAATCACCTGATTGTCCGAAAAGAAAGATGATTCCGTGCTTCGGAAGGCTCGTAGAGCCGTTGGTCCCGGCTATTATCTACACGGATGTAGTCGTCAATATGAGCTATGTCGGAAGACGGCTCAACAATTTCGACACCAGGTTTTATGAGGTAGGTTAACCTCGAAACGAAACCCACTTGACAAGCAAGCAAGCAAGCATTGATTTTGCAAATCCTCAATTCTTTGCCGTTAAATAAGGACGTAATATAAAATCTTATTCAAAAATTCAACATGGCAACCCGGAAGGTCCGGAACTCATCTTTCCCAAAAGTATTTATTTTGAACAAAGTCTTTAGAAAACTCTGACGAAAAAACACAGCCATTTGAAACGTGTAATAGGATATCCGATACTTTAAATATTTATTCAGGAAAAGATGGGGCGCCATTCTACGTATTAGGCTGATTTACGCTCTATCAAACTTAAATTAAAATAAAAGCGGCCAAGTGCGAGTCGGACTCGCCCATGAAGGGTTCCGTATCAGCAAATAGCATAATAAAAAAGTTCTTGTAGTTCGTTGTAACTTTGATCGATGTTTTATATAGTGAAAGGGAAATTGCGGTTTACGATTTATGACGTATTAAAAAAAAACTACTTACTAGATCCCGTTCAAACTAATTTTCGTTGGTAGTTTGCATGGTAATGTACATCATATATTTTTTTTAGTTTTATCGTTTCCTTATTTTAGAAGTTGGAGGGGGGGGGGGACACACATTTTACCAGTTTGGAAGTGTCTCTCGCGCAAACTATTCAGTTTAGAAAAAAATGATATTAGAAACATCAATATCATTTTTGAAGACCTATCCATAGATACCCCACACGTATGGGTTTGATGAAAAAATTATTTTTTAGTTTTAGTTCTAAGTATGGGGACCCCCCAAAATTTATTATTTTCTATCTATTTTTTTGTGAAAATCTTAATACGGTTCATAAAATACATCTACTTACCAAGTTTCAACAGTATATAGCTCTCATAGTTTCGGAAAAAAGTGGCTGTGTGACATACGGACGGACGGACAGACAGACATGACGAATCTATAAGGGTTCCGTTTTTTGCCATTTGGCTACGGAACCCTAACAAAGGTTGAAATCTCAAAAATAATATTCAACTTCCCATATAGAATAGAATAGAATAGAATAGAAACATTTATTTGCAGGACATCACAACTATATAAACTTCAGTCACTTTGTATGAAAAGTAGAATTATAATTTTGAAATTTCAACCTATGTTCCTTAGGGACAGTTGTTCAAATACAACCACTATGTGGCGAATGAACAACCAGCGAAAACACATAGATCTCACAATTCCGGGTAACTAATGGTTACTATTACAGAGTAATCAGGTAACCACACACCCGGTTTTTAATTATTCGTTATGTCAATCAATCAGTTAGCTTAGCATTATGACGTAATACGATTAAGTACATGCAACCCGGTAGCGTACTGTGGTACTATAGTATAGTAATGAGCTCGCGAGCGTTTAATAAGGCCAGTGACACCAACGGTGATTAAGGATATCAAACTATAATTAATTAGTTCTTACGAAGTGCTACGATATTTATCTGAGACCTGAGCCAGCCTTGGTTAAAGTAAACTCTTTAAATTCTGACGTCATAAGTTTAGTTTTATTATTAAGTAGCTTCCCGCCGCGGCTCCGCACGCGTTAATAGTTTTTCCCGTGGGAATGAGGAATTTTCCCGCGGTAAAAGTAAACTCTTTAAATTCTGACGTCATAAGTTTAGTTTTATTATTAAGTAGCTTCCCGCCGCGGCTCCGCACGCGTTAATAGTTTTTCCCGTGGGAATGAGGAATTTTCCCGCGGTAAAAGTTAGCCTATGTTCTTCCGCAAGGTCTATTCTATCTTTGTGCCAACTCCGCCCGCTTTAACAATATTTCCCGTGGGAATGAGAAAATTTCCCGCGGTAAATTGTAGCCTATGTTCTTTCCTAAGGTCTATTCAAACTTTGTGCCAAGTTTCACTAAAATTGGTTCAGTACTTTCGGAGTATTTTCAATTATTAGGAATATTTTAAGAATTTTTTTCACACCTTGGGTTACATTATTGAAGTTTTAGTGAGGATCCCTAATTTTTTGAAAATAAAATATAGCCTATGTTACTCAGGGTGAATGTAGCTTCCCAACAGTGAAAGAATTTTTAAAATCGGTTCAGTAGTTTCGGAGCCTATTCGATGCAAACAAACAAACAAACAAACAAACAAACAAACAAACAAACAAACAAACAAACAAACAAACAATCAAATCTTTCCTCTTTATAATATTAGTATAGATTGATATTCTTGTGTCGAAAAAGTACAACGAATCAAGCTTCACCGGACTTGTATTTTTAAGAAATCTATGATGAATAAACGGTATTGACATATGAGGCGTCTAGTTTCAAAACCCGCTAAAACGTTCCTACATAGAATTTCTGTTTATATCTCAAAATGACGCTATAGCATGTTTCTTATCAGACTGTTCAATCATTTCCCATCAAAAATCCCTAAAACACTACTAAACTGGCTCTTAAAATCCGATGTGTGTTACAAACACCGCCAAAAAGCCTTCAGTTTCTTTCAAAACCCGCTAAAATGAATTGACCAATGATAGCACGGTATTCTGACCACGTGACTGCCAAAACAGTATGGAGATTTGTTCATAACGGACGAAAGGTTGTCGCTGTTTTTAATTGTTTTTCATTAAAAATAATGGAAGATTTATCACAGTTTGTGCAAAAATGTAACTCTAAGGAGGCAAGAAAGAAGCCTCGCAGTGAAGCAGAATGGAAACGCACGATTGAGCGCCAAAAACGGTAAGGGAAACTTGTCATCAAACTACTTTTTATTAAGCAGCAAATTAATAAAAACTCATTAATTTATTAATTATTATGTACGCACTAATGAGCTTACGGCTATGCGAATGCAGATGCATACATGTATGCGCTAAATCTTTAAAGCCAAACCAGCTTTATTGTAGAACGCCATCCACTCCCTGGAATTTGTTGTTATCAAATCCCGCTAAAATACAACATGTCCGTTTCAAATTCCTTTAAAGCAGAATGTCCGTAACAAAATACGCTAAAATGAAAATACTTTTAGTTATACCTCAAAATAACCTTTAGATTAAGATAAATAAAAAGCGCTTTTAATATTGCCAGATTACAATAATGAATCGTGCCATATATTTTCTTGCCTAGCGCCAAAACTATTCTGACTAACGGTTTTTTTCAAATAGTCGACTTTTTTTCAAAAACGTTTTAGCGGGTTTTGAAACTAGACGCCTCATATAACAAATACCATGGTAAATATTCCGTTTTAAATCTTAATAGTTATAGAAACGATAGGTATCAGGTTTTATATAAAACTAGCGACCCGCCCCGGCTCCGCACGGGAAAATGGTTATTGTGGGTTATCCTTCAGTATATTATGCATGTATTATACATATAAACCTTCCTCTTGAATCACTCTATCTATTAAAATAAACCGCATCAAAATCCGTTGCGTAGTTTTAAAGATTTAAGCGTACAAAGGGACATAGGGACATAGGGACATAGGGACATAGGGACGGAGAAAGCGACTTTATTTTATACTATGTAGTGATTAGGTCAGGATCAAATCAAATCATATTTTTATATTAACTAACATGCTTGTATTATCTTCACTTGAATGTATAAGAAGAATTATATATCGTCCACTTTAATAAATAACTTTATTCATGCGTTATCAAATGCCCTTAGTTAAATTACTTTACTGTTTATTTTGTACTTTTCAGTGCGAATAAATGAAAGCGTGTTTGTCGGTGTTTAAACTACACATTCGGGGTGTAATTTAGTAGGTTCGATTCCCGGATGTGGCCAGCGAAATTTCGAAAATATTTGACTGCAGTTTTGTCTTCTCCTGTAAACTTTTTGTTTTTTAAAAAACGTGAAAAGGACTAAGGCGGACCAAAAAAGAACTTGCGTTGCCTATTCACCCTGTCAGGGTAGGCTCGAGCCCCTCGGTGGGGACGTTTTAACGGCGTTGAGG